>JARYGA010004557.1:0-63547 GCA_030545235.1 Helianthus tuberosus | reverse complement strand
ATTGTTTGTTTATACACATAATCAAGTAGATTTGAATAAATACAAATAATGTTTTAAGGATTCAAATTTTCAATAAAAAGGTTTAGGTGGTTAAGAACTTTTTCTATTTATTTGTTTGTTAAATCAATGTTTGTGTCCTTGTACCAAATGTTTTAAACTAGTGGGATGCTCTGCGTCCTGCAACGGTTCGATTTCTTACAATATTGTCACCCAGTATAGTAACTGAAACAGATATGCTCCAGAGGATATTAACATATGTTTTACTTTGATTGAAAACAATAAAAACGAACTCTATTTGTCATCCTACAGTTAATGTACCAACACCTGTTATAGCTTATGATATTAAAAAAACACTCTTGTGAATACACCTCTGTTTTCAAGGAATTTTATACCGTCACGTCAAGAAAACTGGAAACAAATACGACACCGGTACCAATGGCAGGTTCGCTTTGTAATGGTGAAGTACAAACAAATCAACCATATTTAACCTGTACAACTTCTATCGAATTGTAGATAACAATAAGCACGCCACAACGATGCATTTCAACTTTTGTAAATGCTATATTGTAAGAAAACGAAATGGTAAATGACATCACTTTATATAAAAAACTAAATCCGAAACAACTTTGATGACACATACATTTATGCTTCCATAACTTGTATATTACTATTCGGAAGTTGGTCTCGAGTAATATAAATTGATAAGGATAGGCATGTTTCAAAAATACATACTTGGAATTTTATAAATAAAATTAAGCATGTCGATGTGGTATATTCGAGATTAGAAAAATAAAAAAGGTAAGCCATGTCACATGCATACATGTGCATGACATAAAAAACGCAAATTTGCATGGATGTATACAGTATTCTAGTGAAAATCATTAAACATTATTAAGATAAATCCCTTGAAAATACTTTAGCGAATAAATAAAATCGTATAAGTATTTGAAAAACTTTGTACAATATGCAATTTGTTGTCTAAAATATTTTAAAAGATGTTTGGAGCTTAAAGGGTATCATTTACAAGATCTTGGTCTTGACATTAGGATTGTACGATCTCCATCTTAACCTTAATGTTGTAAGATACCGATCTTAACTTATCTTGTTTTGCTTAAGTTTAAAAACAAAAAATAAATTAAATAACCTAAGTTTGTTAAAATTAAATGAAAGGCAAACAAAACATGTATGTATACACTAGATTTAAAGTACAAAAAAGGTATGGGGATGTTAGTGGTCACTCTGGCCACCCAAAACCAAACTTTTCTGTCACGAATGATATATTTAATATTGTTTTTACATCCTATATATTCTTTTATTACTTTTGTTTCTAAAAAGTTAATGAGGTGTTGAAAAATTATAAGAGACCGATATTACCAAACTTGTAAAGAGAAGACAAGTTTTTATTGAATAGCAATATGTCAATATCCTATCGATGAATGATTTTACCGATAATTCATATTGAAAGAGTTGCTACCGAACCTATAAAACGAGTACAATCAATAGTACATACCAATAAAGAGATAATAAAGATTATGCTGAAGACAATATTATTCTAATAATCTTATTATGTAATTATCGTTGTATTATTATACTCAATGTAATTACCAATTAAGATATTGTAGGCGTAATCAGTTATTAGAACATGTGTAGTGGTAATACTCTTACCCTTGGACGTTTTGTGTCATGTGGCATCCCAGTCAACAATAGAGCATTATGGGGCGTTTTCTAAAATGGGTGTAGTGGGGATGTGGAACATTATGTTAAAAGATGTGTAATAAAATTAAATAAAAAAAACCATCAAAAAATCTTGTTTCAAGGGTGATTGGCCAAAACTAACGTGGAAAAAAGCACGCCAAAAGCAATTTTGTTGAAAAAAAACACCCCGGGGGGCCGATAAGGGGCGTGGTTGGGCGTGTTTGGGCAAAAAAACCAGTGGCCGATCTAGAAAACCTTCATAGGGGTAACGAAATAAAAAAAAACGTTAAAAAAATGTCAAAATTTTCCAAAATTTACACTACCGCCGGAGCGCTAAGGGGTAGCGGAGGCTACCCCTTCTCATAAGGTACATCCGCCCCTGAAAAAAAAAAAAACCCCCTTTTTGAACGACTATGCATGGTCTAAGCGTGTATCATAAGAAATCTTAGATAATTATTATCAATTTTCACGGGTTACGACGGATAGTCTGTTTATTGCAGAGGTGACACTCCGGTTATTGGGTTTTCACGATAAATACCCCGTCCACCCTAAATACCAACTTACTTTTTTATTCATAAAACCTTGTGTAAATTGCACCAACAATAATTTTCACAATTTACAGGACCACGTTTTAAATATTTTATTTATGAGGATAGTATATGTAGTTCTGCTACAAGGCCACCGACAATTTGGTGTTCTGCTACAAGGTCACCCACATATTGTCAGTCCAACTATCAAATATCAATGATTTCCATTTTTGTACCCAACGGTTTAAAAGTTAAAATAATGATCATAAACTTTACCAAAATTTCTATTTATACATGCAACTTTAAAATAATAACGTTAGCCTTTAGCCCCACACATACACACTCTTCTATATTATTTCTGGTACTTCACTTAAAAAAGCCCTTCTATTTTTTCCTCCAACAAGCACATTGTGTAAGGAGCAAATATCAAGCAATTCTATGATAGAGGAAAAGAAATGTTTTAATTTTAATATGTTTTTAACTACATGTCCAACTAACTTTTGGTTCGGAACTCGTTTGTAACTAACTTGGAAATAGGGCTGTTCAAAAAGTTCGTGGCTCGGAGCTTACTCGGATTTAGCTTGGAAAAAGCTTGCTCGATATGGCTCGGTTAGAAAGTGAGCCTAGCTCGGCTCGTAACGGGCCGGATTGACTCGGTTTGGCTCGCTTCGTAGCTCAGATTATTTTACTTATAATATATTTTATTTTTATATACATTATAATATACTACAAAAAAACTTATTATTTTTACATGTATCTATGTTTGTAATTTGATATCTATCGCATGTTATAGTTGATTACCAACTAATATTGTATTTCGTTGATATTTAAAACTTACATTGTGTTGTTGAACTTGATTTTCGCTTGTAATGTATCATGTTGAACTTATTTTGGATATGTTCCTTTGAAGGATTGAATAATATTTTAGACTACTGAATTTTTAGAGCTATGTATTAAATTTTTTTTTTCAAATCGAGCCAACCAAGCCGAAGCGAGCTAGCTCAGTTTAAAGCCAACCCGAACCCGAGCTTGCCCCGACTCGGCTCGAATCAGCTCATGAACAACCCTACTTGTAAAAGCTTTCTTGTAATTCAACTGGAACTACTTTCATATAAACATCCTTCGTGTTTCTTTGTCTATTGGTAGTTTGATCATTTATCTTTTTATGACTTGTACAAATTTAATGTTAACTTTTTTGGGTAAAGTTATCCTAGAAAATCTTATAAATCTAAGTATACAAAGATATAATGGATCACAAAATATAACACAATGTCGAAAAATATAACATAATGTCGAGGAAAAAAGACACAGCAAATATATAAAAGACACAATATTGAATAAAATGACACAGTGATCTGAACAAAAATTCTAAAATCTACAAAGTTAAGACGGTTCCAACGCCGCTTGAATGAGGTAGTCGGAGTCAGTCTGATACCCTTCTTATGACTTTTTTTAAGACTAAGTATTTGATCGTAACTCTAACCTTTTATTTAGATGCAAAATTACTTGAAATAAACAAGCCAACTCACATAAGTTTAATACAAACAGCATGCGAATTTCACTTTTCTGTTCATTCTCACGATTACAAGGCAAGCCAACTCAACTCATGTTATACTTACTTTTTCAAACAACCTCACCAAGGGAAGCCAACTCAACTCGTGTTATACTCACTTTTTTCAAACAACCTCTCATATTTAACTATTAACCACAACCCAAGTGATCACTATAATAAATCCAAAAACCTTTGTATATATAATTTGTCTGTGATTCTTAATACTTTAAGACAGTGATATAAGTGACAAAAACCGTATAACTCATAATTATACCTAAGAATTAACCACGTTTCATATGTAACCAGTGTGGGGAATATAAAAAAAAAAAAAAACTGAAACATCTATGTTAACAAAAAGAATAATGTTTTGGCAAACTAAAGTTTAGGGACTATATTTGTAAATGGTGGAAACTTTCGTTGTCTCTTGTATCAACCGCAAAGCTGGCTCTGGATCTAAAAACAGGGTGGCTCCCACTAATTAATGCAAAAGTTTGTGGATTTATTAAAACAATCATTAGGGTTGTTAAAAGCATTCTATTTATTCCAGTCATTCATTTATGATCAGACGGTCTAAATCTATTTGAACATATGATTGCACTTTCTAATGTTGGTAACATAGATATTTTTTTTTGAAACGTGAACTTTATTAGAAAAAACACCGAATCCGAAAACCGAGACGACGGACAACCACAAACAAAATCTAACATACCTTTCTTGAACCTATTGTAAGATTAAATATATTAATGTTGTAATATTTAATCTTGTAGCCTATATAATCATTTATATTATATTAGATCAAAATATATTAATAACCTATTATAATTAGTTGGTAATTGTTGATGGACCATATTACCCTTATTAACTAATTAGGTTTCCTCTTGGGTGTATAAATAAGGGGCTTATTAGAGAGTTAAAGGGTTAGACACTTTACACAATCATACAACCCTCATTAACATCAATTTCGAACTCTCTCCCCATAACCGAATTCTACCCTAGTTTCGGTTTTCATCACCATCATAACTTTACACCCTAAGGAGGAACCGGATCACCTTGACAAAGATGTCGAACTCAATGACTGGATTCTCTACTGCTTTGAATACTATAACATGTATGTGTTTCATGTTTTCCATTTAGTTTAAACAGAACTGATCAACATGTGGTATCAGAGCATATGTTGATAAATCAGTTCTGTTTTTCGTATCCATAATTCTGGGATCATAATCTGGAAAACAGAAAGTCTTAAAGCCTTCAAAAGTTTCGGCTGTTTTCGGGTCCTTGGTACCGAAATCTCTGTTTTCGGAATAATATGCTTAATATTTTGACTCGAAACCATAAAGGGGATAATAATATCCGAAATCTGTTAACAAAAGTCTTAAAATTTAGATTTCGGATCCCAGATTATGTTTTAATTTTCTTAGGGTTCATCAACTGTTCTAAATAAAAAACTCGAAAATTCCATTATTTTGGAATCTAATTTGGATTAGTGGGTGTTTTTCTGTTTTGATCTTAATTAAAATTTCGAAAACTGTTAGAGGATAATCAGTTATTATTTTCGAAATCTTTAGATAAGTATAGATCAGAAATAAAATAGAAACACTATCCCACAATCCCTTAAAAATCGAGTTTCAGTTTTATCACAATCAGCAGCTGTTAACAGAGGATTCGAGACCATCAGATCTCGACTAGAGACCACAAGGTCTCGACTAGAGACCACAAGGTCTCGACTCGAGACCACAAGGTCTCGACTCGAAATCATAAAGGTCATCAGAAACTTACAACTCGAGATCAGAAGTCTACAACTCGAGACCATCAGGTCTCGACTCGAGACTACAAGGTCTCGACTCGAGATCATAAGGGCTTAAAACTTCACAACTCGAGACCACAGTCTCGACTCGAGATCACTGCGTTTTCGACTAAAGGCACTCGAGACTATGGTTGCGACTAGAGATCTCATTATGGAGTCGAGATCTCATAAAACATACTGACTCGAGACCTGACTCGAGACCTGACTCGAGACCCAGTTAGTTCGATCCGCGCTAACTGGTGGTTTGCTATTAAATACTTGGTTTTGTTAACACTTACTTAATTAATCAGAATCAGATAATTTTTGCAAAACCAAAATATAGCTTAACTTGGATGAGCTTTTGATGTATTAATTCTGGCCAAAGCTGATTTAATACATCTATTTATTGTTCAAGTATTATAAAAGGCTATGTTAAGTATGCATTACAAACGTGAAATGTCTTAATTCTGGCCAAAGCTGATTTAATTCATTTATGTTTAGCATGACTTGACAAGTGCATAACTAAAGTGTTTGTCTCATTTCTGGCCAAAGCTGATTTGTCACAATTACTTTGCACACATATTTAAATGATTACACTTCTGGCCAAAGCTGTTTTGTCTTCATTTAAATAGAATTTTCCTAAGTCTATTATTTTGATGTTAGTAATAGACATTATCACAGCTTCATAATTATAATGGTCATTACTTATGCATGCCTTAGTATAACATGCCCTTAGATCACATTAAGACTTCTTTCTTAGTATCATAACTTGCTCATCTTATTTCCACTATCAGCACCCAATCAAGGGATTCCACCATTGACTGGTGATAACTTTGCTGCATGGAAGGATGCCCTCATGCTTACACTTGGAGTGCTGGACTTTGATTATGCTCTAAGAGAGGATAAGCCAGCGGACCTTACTCCACAGAGTACTGCTCCTCAGCAGTTACTTCATGATAAGTGGACTAGAAGTAACCGCATGTCTCTCATGTTCATGAAGCAGTCCATTCATCACTCTATCAGAGGAGCTATTCCTGATTCTGACGATGCTAAAACCTATTTGGCTTCTGTGGAGGATCAATTCAAGGGAACATCAAAAGCACACGCTAGCACTCTTATCCTCAAGCTGGTGACGACTAAGTATGATGGGAGGAGCGGCATTCGCGAACACATCATGATGATGCATGACATGGCCAATAAGCTGAAGGGCCTAGAGATGGAGATCAGTGATGGTTTTCTTGTTCACTTCATCATCACTTCGCTTCCTTCGTCCTATGAAGCATTCAAGATCAATTACAACACTCAGAAGGACAAATGGACGATGAGTGAGCTGATCGCCATGTGCGTGCAGGAGGAAGAGCGTATGAAGATGGATCGCCATACTGATGTTGCTAACTTCACCACCTCCAGCTCAAAGAAGAGGAAGAACAATTATCCAAGAAAGGATGCTTCTAAGGTTCACAATCCAAATCCAACTCCTAATACATGTGCACCTTCCAGCTCTAAGAACTCCTTAGGCAAACCCTATTGCAAGTTCTGTAAGAAAACAGGACATAAGCAAAAGGAATGTCCTGACTTCAAGGAGTGGCTGGCTAAGAAAGGTAACGATTTTTTCATGATACTTGAGTCCTTTAATTTAAATGTTCCTGCTAATTCTTGGTGGTTTGATTCTGGTTCTATGGTTCATGTTACCAATTCACTACAGGGATTCCTTACAATCCAGAAGCTGGGAAGAAACCAAAGAACACTTAAAGTTGGGGATGATCGGGAATTAGAAGTGAAGGCCATAGGAACATTACAATTATTTTTGAAAACTGGTTTATGTATTAAACTTTATGATACCTTATATGTTCCTGAGGTAACTCGGAACCTTGTATCAGGACCAAAGTTAGACATGGACGGTTTTGTCGTTTCTCATGGTCATCGCAAACTCTCTATTCTCTATGATTCCGTTGTTTATGGTACTGGCATTCTGGATGGTGGTCTCTATAGATTAGAACTAGATGATAATTTTTCCAAATCTTTGTTGTCATATAATATTAATGAATCACTCACAAAGATAGAAAAGAAACAAATTCGAGACTTAGAGACTTCATCTATGTTGTGGCATCAACGTTTAGGCCACATCTCAAGAGAACGATTAAATCGTCTCGTAAAGGATGAAGTCTTACCTCCTCTCGATTTCACCGATTTTGGAACATGTGTCAAATGTCTTAAAGGCAAAATGACATTAGCAAATAAGAAAGGAGCCACTAGGAGCTCTAATTTATTAGAACTCATTCACACTGACATTAGTGGTCCTTATCAAATTGCTGGTATAACAGGACATACTTCATTTATCACTTTCATTGATGATTATTCTCGTTACATGTACTTGTATCTTATAAAGGAAAAATCTGAATCTCTAACAACTTTTAAAGATTATAAAGCTGAAGTTGAAAAGCAATTAGATCGTCAGATTAAAGTTGTGAGATCAGATAGAGGCGGTGAATATTATGGAAGACATACTGATGTGGGTCAAGCTCCTGGTCCATTTTATGAGTTTTGTAAGGGCCAGGGGATTGTGAACCAATACACCATGCCTGGTACACCTCAGCAGAATGGTGTCGCTGAACGAAGAAATCGTACCCTTATGAACATGGTGCGCAGTATGTTAGCCAATACTAATTTACCATTATTCCTCTGGACTGAAGCGTTAAAAGCAGCTGTTCATATACTCAATAGAGTTCCTTCTAAGTCTGTCCCTAAAACTCCTTATGAACTTTGGACAGGAAGGAAACCGAGTCTTAAATATATGAAAGTATGGGGCTGCATTGCTGAAGCAAAACTTTACAATCCTTTCCTAAGGAAACTTGACCCTAAAACAGTTACCTGCTTCTTTATTGGGTATCCTGATCATTCAAAGGGTTATCGTTTCTATTGTCCTTCCCATGTCACCCGTATTGTTGAAACCAAGCGTGCTGCGTTCCTAGAGGATTTCAAGGTCAGTGGGAGCAGTACCAACCCTTACGAAGAATTGCAAGAAGTACAAGACGCGGGGGGGGGGGGGGGGGAGACTCGTCGCTTATCATTACTCCGTTTACTCCTCTTGTACCCCATGCAACTGCACCTGAAGTCACTGCACAAATTCCATCTCCACAATCAGAACCCATTATACCTCATAACGAAGGCACATCAAACGCTCAAAACCAAGACAATGCTGAACCCGCTAATCAACTCAGGAGGTCATCTAGGCAAAGAAGGCCTACTAATATGGATGATTATGTTACCTACCTGACTGAAATGGATGCTGGAAAGCTCAATGATCCTATCTCTTATAACGAAGCCATTAGCAGTGATCAGTCTTCTGAATGGAACAAAGCAATGATTGATGAGCTTGAATCCATGAAGAAAAATGACGTTTGGGATTTAGTCGAATTACCCAATGGTGCCAAACCTGTAGGTTGTAAATGGGTGTTCAAAACAAAACTGGATCCGAATGGGAACGTTGAACGCTACAAAGCGAGATTGGTTGCAAAGGGCTACACTCAGAAAGAGGGAATTGATTATCAAGAGACGTTTTCACCTGTCTCTCGTAAAGATTCATTAAGGATCGTCATGGCCCTAGTAGCTCATTTTGATTTAGAGCTGCATCAGATGGACGTCAAAACTGCTTTCCTTAACGGAGACTTAGACGAAGATGTTTACATGAAACAACCTGAAGGCTTTAAACCTGAAGGTCAGGAGCATCTAGTCTGTAAGTTGAAGAAATCCATTTATGGGTTAAAACAAGCATCACGTCAATGGTACCTCAAGTTTGATGAAGTCATGAAGAGGCAAGGTTTTATGAAGAATCAAGTGGATCAATGCACCTACCTCAAGATGAGTGGGAGTAACTTTACTATACTTGTCCTTTACGTAGATGACATTCTATTGGCAAGTAATAGTTTAGACATGTTGCATGAGTCGAAGCGTTTACTCTCGCATAACTTCGACATGAAGGATCTCGGAGATGCTTCTTACGTCATTGGCATCGAAATTCACCGAGATAGACACAAAGGGATCTTAGGATTGTCTCAAAAGACTTACATAGATCGTGTCCTTACACGTTACAACATGCAACAGTGCAAACCCTCCGTCGCTCCAGTAGTTAAGGGAGATGTTTTCGGTTCATTCCAGTGTCCGACAACAGAGGTTGAAAAGGAGCAAATGAGCTAGATACCTTACGCGTCAGTAGTCGGGAGCCTGATGTATGCTCAAGTCTGTACTCGCCCAGATATCGCTTACATTGCTGGAATGCTAGGTCGTTATCAGACTAATCCTGGCCTAGATCACTGGAAAGCAGCTAAGAAGGTCCTTAGATATCTGCAAGGGACGAAAGACTATAAACTGACTTATAGAAGAAGTGATCATTTGGAAGTGGTAGGTTATTCTGATTCTAACTTTGCTAAATGCAAAGATGACAAGAAATCCACTTCGGGCTACATCTTTATGTTAGCAGGCGGACCTATCTCATGGAAGAGTCATAAACAACAGTTGACTACAACTTCCACAATGATGGCAGAGTACATTGCTGTTTACAACGCAACCTGTCATGGAATGTTGCTTAGAAATCTGATCACTGGACTCAAAATCGTTAATTCCATTTCTAGACCATTGAAGCTTTACTGTGATAATTCAGCTGCCGTTAGTTTCTCGAACAGTAACAGTTCGACTGGAGCTGGTTTATATCTTGATACGAAGTACTTGTTCGTACGTGAACGAGTTGAGGAAAATAATCTTTGTATTGAGTATATTAGTACTAAAGATATGCTAGCGGATCCGATGACTAAAGGTCTCCCACCTAAAGTTTTCGAAGAACATGTATCGAATATGGGACTTACTAAAGACCTTATTTAATGGCATATTGTACTAGCTTATGTTTTAATTAATAAAATTTCCTCAGTTTGATTTTGTATGTCTCTAACATATGTTCTGCCGGTGTAATGACATATAGACAAATATAAATACAAATCAGACGCTAAAGGGCTTATACATATTTTGATCGTAACTGTTAGGTTTTAAATTGAGGCTATAGTATGACTAATGGGGGTCCTGAGTCGAATGATGATTCAACGGCTGTATTTCTCTGCTATAGTTCTTGGTTTAAGGCTAAAATGAGTGTTAACTCCTGGCCAGGCTTACCTAATACTCATGATAAATGATTACTTGGCTAAGTGGGAGAATGTAAGATTAAATATATTAATGTTGTAATATTTAATCTTGTAGCCTATATAATCATTTATATTATATTAGATCAAAATATATTAATAACCTATTATAATTAGTTGGTAATTGTTGATGGACCATATTACCCTTATTAACTAATTAGGTTTCCTCTTGGGTGTATAAATAAGGGGCTTATTAGAGAGTTAAAGGGTTAGACACTTTACACAATCATACAACCCTCATTAACATCAATTTCGAACTCTCTCCCCATAACCGAATTCTACCCTAGTTTCGGTTTTCATCACCATCATAACTTTACACCCTAAGGAGGAACCAGATCACCTTGACAAAGATGTCGAACTCAATGACTGGATTCTCTACTGCTTTGAATACTATAACAGGTATGTGTTTCATGTTTTCCATTTAGTTTAAACAGAACTGATCAACACCTATGTCTATACCACAGGAAACTAACCGCCCTAACATCACAAAAAATCTCTTCAACGCTACTCTTGCCGTTAAATCGAAGGTTATTTCTGTCCTTCCATAAAAGCCAACAAGTAGTATAAACAATCCCTTGCACCGCCTTTCTCTCCGTTATATAAAGAGGGGATATTGAGTGTAGATCTAGATTTTTTTTACGGCGGATAAATTATTAAAATACATCTAGCAAGACTTGTTGGCGTTAAAAAAAAAACTAGGAAGAAGCTAGAATGAAGCATCCAATATTTACATATGTGTTCTAGAGAACGTTATGTGTTCGTATAACGTTCGGGATTTGATTGAATTACCTAAGAGTGTTCATAACTATACCAAATCCTGATACAAACGTTAAGACACTAAGAAACATGATTGATTGTCAAAGGTTATACTCAGGAAGAGATGAATTATCAAAGAGTTTTTCTTACCTATCTTACAGAAGATTTCTTTGAGGATCATCACTGTTCTAGTAGCTGATAATAGTTTAAAGCTACATTAGATGAACATTATAAACAATTTTCCATAACAAATGGCTGACACATTTACATGTTCATTAGATAACAACCTAAAGTTTCAAACTGAAGGTTAAAGAACACTTTATTTGTAAGCCAATAATATCCATATATGGGTTAATGCAAAATAAGTGGGAGCAACTAAGATAAACTTGTCTATATAGATGATATTCTTTTGACAAGTATATGTTACATAAGTCAAAGCATTGTTAACACAAACTTTGATATAATGTATCTCAGAGATATCTCTTACGTGATAGATATCATAACATACCGAGATAGACCCAGTGGGACATTAGTTTTGTTCCATAAGTTTAACCTCAAATGGGTCCTTACATATGTAACAAACATTAATGCTCTCTTTTAGAGGATAATAAGATAAATGAGATTATTTCCTTACGCTTCATTAATTGGAAGCCTTATGTAAGTTTAAGTCTATACTCGTTTAGATATTACTCACATTGCAACACACTAGATATGTCTAGATTAATGTGAAGCATCTAATGGAGTACTACAATATCTTTAAAGGAAACGAGAAGCTATAATTTAAGAAGAAGTGAGAATTAAAACCGGTTTATTACTCTAACTTTGTGATATTCGAAGATGACAAAATGTATTTTCGGGTATATCTTTATGTTAGCAGACAAAACCTATCTCATGGAGAAGTCATAATGGACTGATATCAACAACCTAAGTTATAACGACATAATATAGGCACTAAATGTTGTTGGAAATTTATCAGTGGACTCATAAGTTTATTAACTCCATATAATTAATGTTTTGAAGACTTAGTGTGATAAAGTCAGCTACCATGACTCCTTGAACAGTAACAGTTCAAGAGGTGCTGCATTAAGTTTCGATACACAATTAATATTCGTTTATGAACGAATTGAGGAAACTAATTCTTTGTATCGAACACATTCATGATATGCTTAAGGATCCTATATCTGAAGGGCCACTACCCATAAGTCTTATTAAGAGAGCTCATAGACGGGTATTAATTGATGGTCATGCGCAATTGCATATCGTACTATGAATGATTAACTATTAGTTAATTTTTCCTCATCAGTTTGATTTTGTATGTCTCTAAGAATATGTCAAGCTAGCATAATGGCATATAGACAAATAAAGTTACAAATCAAACAAAGGGCTTATGCGTATTTTGATCATAACGATTAGGTTTTAAATTAAGGCTATAGTATGATTAATGGGGGTCCTGAGTCGCATAATGATTCAACGGCTGTATTTCTCTGTTATAGTACTTGTTTAAGGCTAAAATGAGTGTTAACTCCTGATCAGGTTTATCTAATACTCATAGTAAATGATTACTCGGCTAAGTGGGAGAATGTAAGATTAAATATATTATGATTTAATATTTAATCTAGTAGCCATTATAATCATTTACATTATATAGATCAAAATACATAACAACCTATTAAATAATTAGTTGGTAATTGTTGATGAACCATATTACCCTTATTAACTAATTAGGGTTTCCTCCTGGGTACATATATAAGGAGACTAATGTAGAGGTTAAAGGGTTAGACAATTACACAAACCCTAATAACACATAACATCAATATCGCCTCTCTCTCCCAACCGAACAACCCTATTCGGTTTCATCATCACCATCATTAGATTGCACCCTAAGGAGGAACCAGACCAAGATGACAATCATGTCAAACCTTATTACTGCGTCTCCATCTGGATTCTCTGCTAGCCTGTGCTGATGCAATCAAAGGTATGTTTTCATGTTTTCCATTATACCTAAAACAGAACTATTATACCTAAAACAGAACTGATCAACAATACACACCAAGAGACTCGCAATTTAGATCTACTAATAACTTTGCTCTACTACGTACCCAATCAAATATATGATTGAGCCTTTATATCTTGTACGATGTTGTGTAAAGATGGATGAATATTTATTGTTGAATATATTGTCATTTCTTGCATGACATAAAATCCAACAAGTAGTTCACACCGACATGTTTTTTAACCTACTTGTAATTTTGTAACATTTTCATATTTTTAGTTACCTAAATATACAGAAAACCAGTAGAAAACTAACTAGTGATATATTCATGTTATACCAGATTATTTGTGCGTGCGTTGCGGCGGTAAGTTATTGCGGGCATCGAATTGGTATCGGTTCGGTTCGGTTCATTAACTGGTGCGACACATGCACTTGGTATAGAGATCTACACTTGTTTTACATTGACTGGTCAAAATGATAAGAACGAACACTGGTACCGACACTGATGTTGTTCGACTCGTATAGATGGTTCATATCCCCACGGTACTGTTACCGATATTCGTTCATCATTGTAGACAATTTTATAAACAAAAGTTATCGAAATCGGAAAGCATAAAAATGAATATAGGTACCAATACCGATGTTGTTCGGTAGTGTATCGTAGTAATACGGTGTCAGTTTATCGGAAACAAAAACAATAAAAAAATACAAGTACCGATACCGATGTTTGGTTGGTTTTGGTTTGGTTCATTTCGGCAAATGGACAACAAAGTGCGCCACAACCCAATGATTAGTGATAATTAAACTTTCTATATATTTCACCTTTTGAGTAAATTGCCATTTTAGTCTCTAAGGTTTGACCAAAATTGTCACTTTAGTCCAAATAGTTTTTTTCTTGCAATTTTAGTCCAAATAGTTTTGTTTTTTTTGTCATTTTAGTCTCTAACTTTTGTTATTTTTTGACCAAAATTCACCTAAGTTATCTATTTTTTTTAAATAGAGTTAGTGGGTTGGATGAAAATGGTAAAAAATGACAAAAGTCAGGGACTAAAATGACAAAAAACAAAACTATTTGAACTAAAATAACAAGAAAAAACTATTTAGACTAAAGTGATAATTTTAATCAAACTTTATTGACTAAAATGACAATTTACTCTTCACATTTTTTACCCTAACGTGTTTTATTTCGTAATATGATAAGAGTTTCCGACACGTGCCGCTCAATTTTCAATTGACTAAATTTTATACTAATATTATTGTTTTTTGTATTTCGACCCAGATTATTAACTGTAAAATAGTTACATCAAATAGAATTATGGGTATAACACGTCCCTTTTTTTGGTATTTTGACCCCAAAATTATCGACTTACACGAACGGGAAAATACTTTTATTGTGACATCCAATTGAATATATCTGGTAATGTCACTGACTTAGACGTAGGATGATTAATCACGATAACTATAAGCACACCGTCCTCTACTACGTAATGAAACACAAGTGGAAAGAACTTTCATATTGCATGGTTGAAAGTGATTTTTCCCCAAAATAATACACATTATTATTATCAAGGGCGGACCCAAGCTTTGGTTTGGGTGGGCGCCCCTCTTGAATTTTTTTTGTGTGTATTTTCGAGGTAAAAATCCTGATCGCACCTCTTGAAAATTTGGTTGAATTCTTTGTTCGCACCCCATAAAAAAATTACTGGGCCCACAACAGATTATTATTGCTATTAAGAACAAAGAAACGTGACCTCAACAATAAAACAACAAGCACCAGCAACTTTTAGATAAAAAAATATAAAGTGGCTTCTAAATGATATTCTATTAAGTTAATTAGCTAGCTATATACAATTTATATCAACATCGAAGAGCATCCTAAGTAAGATTTTGTATCTTATATGTTCTATATACATAATTTAAATTCATTTCAACAGAGCATATATGAAACTTATACAGTAAAATTATGACGTTAGCAAAGTTTAACTTATTAAATAAATTAATATAAGAAATTTTATTTTATAACAATAGTAAATAGTAAAATATTTCACACAATTGTAACATAGTTTAGTAATTATGGTATGGGATCAAATACAAACACTTAAGTTTGTAAGAACCGTAAGAACCAACACATAATTGACAAGTGTCCATCAATAAAAAAATTAGTTTATGAGTAATTTAGACCTTTTGACCATATTTATTTATAACTAATTAAAAATAATTACAAAAAAATATAATCAGCACAACACTATATAATTAGCATAACATCCTTAATCGTTCTCCATTATCAGCACATCGTCCTCAATCGTTCTCCATTATCAACATAAACGATATTAGCACAACATCCTCAATCGTTCTCCATTATCAGCACACCAAATGTGCTGATTATATCTACTTTTAGTGTTTGTTTGTATTATTTTTGTAATTAACACATAATCAGCACGTTATCAGCACAATTATAAAACATCTTTTGTTAACTTTTTTTAAAAATCACTTTTATAAATACAAAAAAAGTATAGCAATATGGTACTCATATTAAAGATAAAAAAATACTTGATTTTATGTTATATTTTTTTTAAAAAAATAATGAAGTATATAAAAGTTATTTTAGTTTAAAAAGCCTCGGTGGAATTTGTATTTAATGGAAAATGGTCAAATGACTAGCAATTTTACAAAATTACCCCTAATTTGTTAGTACTAATTTTTAATTATAAGATTTTTATTTATAATCAGCACCAACCCTTAATTTAAATTATCAATGGTTCAGATCTGTTCTTACGGTTCTTATAGTTAGCACTGTTTGTACAGGATCTCAACTCTAGTAATTATGTACTTTACCTAGTTATTTGATTACGGAAGAGTCAAATAGTTTAAGATTTTTTTAGTGTAACTATTCAGAAAAAAGTAGCTATGTAAATATATTAAAGGAGTTAAATGTCATTTTAGACTATGTGGTTTGGGTCATTTTGCAAGTTTAGTCTAAATGTTTCATTTTTTGTCTATAGGTCTAAAAATGTTTCATCGTTGCCATTTTAGTTCACTGGGTTAACTTTATCCATTATTTTTATTAACGAGAAAAGCAATTCGGTCATTTTATATGGCCAAAATGTTTTTTAAGTTAACAGAATTACATATAAAATGACCGAATTACCCTTCTCGTTAACAGAAAAAATTGATGAAGTTAATCCAGTGGACTAAAATGACAACGGTGAAACCTTTTTGAATTCACAGGCGAAAAATAAAACATTTGGACTAAACTGATAAAATGACCTAAAACATAGGGACTAAAATGGCATTTAACTCTATATTAGAATTTAAGATGTTTTTCTAGTATAAGGGTGTAGGGAGTTGTTAGACACTTGAAAGTGCTAAAGTTCAAAATCAACCAATGAGAGTGTGCCATGTCATTCAATGAAAAGTGTTTAAACTATGCTCAAAAGTGTTGGCAATGGTTATATACTTTATGAATTGGTAAACTATTTAAAAAAAAAATGTGTGATTGTTTGAAAAGAATTGGACCCCACCACACACCCTCTCTCTCCCCCTTTCCTTCACCTTCACCGAATCGGTGAAGGTTCACCGAGTTCACCCCCAAATTCGGTAAACATTATCCTTGGCATTGGGTCACCGATCAGCAAATGGCGGTAAACAAGAAGTTTGCGGCTCCACTCCGTAAGGCCTAACTATTCAGAAAAAAGTACCTATGTAAATATATTAAGAGTCAAATAGTTTGATGTTTTTTCAGTATAAGTTATAACTATCCAGAAAAAAAGTACCTTAATAAATAAATAAAAAAACTCTAGTTCATATTTTAAGTATTGAGGAGATATTTCCAAGTATATAACTATTATAAAGAAATAAGTTATATTTTGTATCTTATTCAAAAGATGATACAAAAAAAAAAAAAAAAAACTAATGATTATGATAATGATAATGATAATGATAATGATAATGAGAATGAGAATGAGATACTAAGGCTAGTCGGCATGGGGTTCATCCCCGGATCGTCCTGGGTCGGCGACGGTCCCAACACCGTGCCGCCCCCCCCGTCCCGTCTTGAACGTCCGGATCTAGCCGTTTGCGACGATCCATAAGAGGTGGGGCCCATCAAAAAGTTACCGTTTAAAAACAAAAAAAAAAAAATCAATTTTTTTTTCAAAAACTAACGGTAATATTATTATTATTTATAAATTTCAATTCCATTTTCACTTTCATTCACCAAACTAACCACAACATCTCATCCCTCTCTCACATAATTTTTATAAATCTTCTTCCACTTTTATAAACCTTATACTTTAGCATGGATCCTTTCAACAACCCGAGCGACCCGAACAACCCGAACAATCCGTATAACCCGACGACTCCCATCAACCCGACCCAACCTAATGTTTTCTCGGGTCCGGGATATTATCCGACGTTAGAACCGAACCAATTCTCGCAATACTCATCAAATGCGTTTGCATCATTCCAACACTCGCCAAACCAATTCGCTCAATTTTCTCAAAATCAAGCCCTTCAACAAATGATGATGCGGGGTGCTTATAATTTCCCACCGAACCCGACACCACCCGTTCAACCCCAACCGATCCCGACGCAATCCTTTCAACAATTCGAACCCGACGACGATGTGGAGGTTGTTCCCGAAACCCAACCGCCTAAAGGAAAAAGGAAAACGAAACAAAGGCAAGAAAGTGGTGGGTGATGAACCGTCCAAAGCAAAGGGGCAAAAGTGGACGCCAATCGAAGAAGAAGCCTTAGCCAAGGCCTACATTGGCACGTCTGACAACCCGATTAGAGGTTCGTATTTTTTTATAACTTTAATTTGTTTTTTTTTTTACTTCACATTTCGTTTTTTTAATTGTTTTAGAATTTGTTTTTTTTGTTTTTTATTTACTTAACAATGGGTTTTTTTATAAGTTTTAAAGTTTGTTTTTTTTTTAGGTTTATTATTTACTTAACACTCTATATATTTTGTTTGTTTTTTATAGGTAATAACCAATTGGGTGAAGGGTTTTGGGCAAAGGTTTTGGCGAAGTTTCTCGACTATATGGGTCAAGGCGCGTATCGAGATGTCGATTCGGTCTCAGCAAAGTGGCGGAAAATGAACGCGCTCATCAATAGGTTTTGCGAGGAATATAATAAACTATATACAACTGACCGTCGTAGCGGCATGAGCGACGACGATGTGTTCCGAATGGCGTTGGAGAAGTATAAGGCGAACAATAGTAATACCAATTTTGCTCACGTTCGCGCATGGATGGTTGTAAAAGACAAACCAAAATGGAGGCCGATCCCCAACGAGGTGGCGATGGCGAAAAGCCAAAAAACATCGGAAACGAGTAGTTTTAGCGCCGGTGGATCGGACGCGAGGTGTAACTTAAACTTAAATGATGACGTCGCCTTTGACGAAGAGGAGTACGCCGTACATGAGCCGGAGCGTCCACCGGGCCGAGACAAATCAAAGAAGGAGCGGGCCAAGGGGAAACAAAAGGAAAAGGTGGACCCGAACATGGTTGAGTTTATGGAACACTTAAAAGTGTACAATGACGTCACGGCCCAAAAGACGAAGGCGAAAGACCGGGCCGCGGAAGAAAAAGCTCGTGTAGAGGAAGAAAAGTTACGCGAGAAGGTGCGGTTGTCGAATGAGAAAATCCGAATTTCCGATGAAAAAATTCGGCTCAAGGAATGGGAAATAATGATGATGAATGTCGAGGACGAACCCGAGCCGAAACGTTCGATGTTGAAAAAACTTCAAAACGACATCATGAAGAAGCATAATATTATTTAAGTCTATGTTTTTTTTTAAGTCTTTGGTTTTTTTTTTATTAACTTTATGTTTTTTTTATTAACTTTATGTTTTTTTTTTATGTTTATGTAATGTGGTTTTAATATTAATGAAAATATTTTGTTAGTATATTTGTTAAATGTTAAAAAAAATAGAAGACTAAAAAAAATAAAAAAAACATAAAAAGTGGTGGAGGATGATGACTAGGACCATCTTAACCATGCCCTCTAGTTTTGGAGGATGGACCATCTTTGGGAGGATGATGACGTGGAGCCTACGTGGCGGATCATCCTCCAAGGATGATCCATCACCATACCGAGTAGCCTAACAAAAAGTATTGTGAAAATAAAACTTATTTAATCTAGTCAACAGTATAGCATTTAATACTGAATTAAAAATATTGATAAATGCCTTGAAAACGAAAGATTTATATAAATTTTGTTTCTAGTTTTTTTTTAACTGCCAACAAATCAATCTCGAGCATTCTCGAGGCACCCACTGGACAAACGGAGTACTCCGAGAGTAACCCGAGTCATCCACCACCAATTCCGAGGAAAACCCAGTAACCCATCCGCCCGTAGGCACGACGGTAAATTACCGGTAAAACTCGTTTGGCTCAAGGATCGAACCCAAGTTTCCGTGGGCCTCCTATCACTGCCCACCAATGCCTCACTTTTTTTTGCACCAAATGGGAATTGAAGTTGAGTCTTCAAAGAATAACTCAAGTCCTCCTACCACTTGAGCTAGAGGTCATTGGATTCTAGTATATTATACAAGATATATTCGAGATATTAAGGGGACCCAGGGCACTTTATGGGTAGGCTTTCGCGGGTTTGAACCAGCCTGAACACCATTGTCACCTTTGCGGGTATGGCTGGCGGGTTTGGCTAGCTAGCACGAGTACTCTCATGAGATTTTGATTTCTTCGATAATTCCGAATGTTGGACAACGGTCCATTGACCAGTCTTTAAAAAAATAATAATTTAGACACTTTATATATACTTAACTTTCACCCACATATTTTAAACACACACTCTCAAAATCCTTCATTACCAAACTCTTTTAACTTTCTACAATGGATTCACAAAAAATCCCGAGGTGCCGCTTTAAGCAAATGAGGGGCCGGTACAGGCGCTGGTTCGAGTAAATGAGGAACCAGTTCGAGCCGAGGTGATGCTTTTGGCGATGAAGGGTATATGTCACAACCTCTTACACCACAAATTATTACGCAACCCCTTCCACCTCCCTATACGTTTGGGCAAAAACCAAGCTATTTTTTTCACAACCTATGATTCCATCGGTTCAGCTTGATTTCTCCCCGGATGCGATGCAAAACTTCAAACCGTTTGAGACGTATAGAAACTCATCTCAATTTGAACGACGAAGTTAGCCCAACACAACCCAAGAGGAGGGCACAAGTTAGGACTCCCGGTTCGTCAAGCCAAACTATAAGTCAATGTGGATTGGTAGGCGAGGAAATAAGAGCTTACACCCAAAAGAAGGAAGCGAGGATGAAAGCGTTGGCCGATGCAAGACAAGAAAATATCCTCGCCTCTACAACCTTGATTAACGAACAACGTGAAAGTGTCACCCAAGCGGCGAGAGACAGAGATTTTCAAACGTATGTTATGCCTCACGAAAATCGCGACGTCGAAGTACCAAAAGTCTTTGTAGCCCGCAAATGAGAACTTGCGGAAAAATGGGTCTGGTCGATGAGCCATTTACCGGATTTATAGGATGTTTTTTATTTCTAAAAATGTCGTTTTTATTTCGGTGTTTCGTTTAATGTATTTTTATTTCAATGAAGTTAATTTTTTTTTTTTATAAAAGAAGACTTTATTTAAATTAACAAAAACAGTTTATGGCATAGGTAGGTGCCGCCATTGTTTACTAGTTAATTGATACTTTGAATCAAATTTGATATGGGGGTGTTGGTTGGTTAGAGCTATGGCGCTGCCCATTCCTCATAAGAAGAACATTTACAATGAAGTAAAAATATTTACATTCTTTTCATTGGATTGAATCGTTTTTTTTTCGTTTCCATTTGTTTAAAAAACCTGTTAGAAAATAAAAAGATAAAGTTAAGAGACTTGTACTTAAAAAGAGAAAATTAAATTACATGCTTCAAATTGGGGTTCAAACATACAATTATATATATTATATATATTGTTGACTAGTATTGATGAATAGTAACTTTATTTTTATAATAATATATAGTTTTTATTATTTTATTATTCAATATATTATAATATTTATTATTATATTTACTTTTAATAACATATTTTTCTTTTTTTTAAACACATATTTCCTTTACCTTTTCTTTAATAATTGTTTTTTTTTCTTTTTTGAACATATATTAATTTATCAATTAAATTGATACTTCCTTAATAATTTACGTTTATAACTTTTTTCTAAAAATTTAAGTACTTAGTTGTGCTTGATTTCTTTTTCTGATATTTTGTTATAAGTTTTGTTAAAACCGAAATTGTACTCAAAATAAATTATTTATTTGGTATCATAAAACAAAACGGTACGATGATAAACTTAATCTTTCTAATGGTTTGACTTTTTAAACAACATACTTTATTTTCAAATCACGTTTGTTTTACATTATCATTTGCTTGGTTTCGCCGCAACGCGCGATATCAAAAAACTAGTTTTATATATAGTTTAGAGAAAAATGCCCGGATGGTCCCTGTGATTTCACCTTTTTTCACCTATAGTCCCTATCTTTCTAAAACTACTTGAATAGTCCCTGTGGTTTTCCGTTTTGTTCTCGGATAGTCCCTGGGTCTAACTTCAGTTACTTTTCTCTGTTAAAATGATGTGAAATGACAAAAATACCCTTCCTCTGCATCTTCTTGAAGAAACCCTAGAACTCTCATTTTTGTTCAAATACTCACACACACACACACATCTCTTGGTCTGCTCTCTCCCACTCGATTCCTAGGAGGTAACCACAACCAGATTCACACAACAATCATCTTCCCCACACACCTAAAATCTCTCCTCCTCTCTCTCCCTGCTCGATGAAGACCGGCCAGCCACCATCACCGGTGGTGGCTCACGGCGATGTAGCAGAACCCCACAACCAGTGGCGTTGTGGGGGTGGCGTCAGGTGGCAGCGACGCTGTGACGGTGGTGGTACACCGACGGCGGCGGTGTTGGAGGTCGATGGTACTGATGACCGACGAGGGTGCCAATGATGATATTGATGATGATGGTGATGATATTGATATCGCTGATTTATGTTGACGAGGATGCCGACGGTAGCTGCCGACGACGGCGGTGGCCGGTGACCCTCTGACTTATTTTTCCGGCGGAGGGGTTCGATTACGGATGAGGGATGAGGGGTTAGAAGAGGGGGCTATTATTATGTCTTCAATTCTTGATTGATTTAAGAAACAGAGGAGATCGGAGGTGGTGGTTATGGAGGTGGTTGAACGGTGAGCAGGATGGTTGTTGAAGGAGATTGAAGGCGACGATGGTGATGATGAACGATGATGGCGGAGGTGATTCGTTGGTCGTCGGAGAAGAAACGGTGGTGTGCCGCTGATTGAGAAGCTCGAGCATAGTTCGTTGTACTTCACTGTCACCATTCCCACTTCCAGATTCCATCCGAGCAGATCTAATATTGTCGATTTCATCCATAAAAATAATAGATGGAGCAGGTCGACCGAAAATTGTGTCAGTTTTAGGCAATTTGCAGGTTTCGTCTTGTATAAGCTTTGTTCGATGTAGGGTTCTTGGTGCTGCTGGTTAAAATAACAAAAAAGAAGATAACGTCTCTTTATAAAATTGATCATCCTTGTTAGTCTCTGTTCTTGCTTTTTGTTCAACAGCCTTTCAGGCTTTTGTTCTTGTTTTGGTTCACAGCCTAAAAGGCTTCATCTTCTGTGTAATTGTTTATATATCAATAAAGCCATTTCAATTTTTTGAACAGTGGTACGGTGGAGGCGGTGGTAAGATGGGTGTAGAGGTTGATTTAGCGGAGGTTAGAGGCGATGGAGGGTGATTTAGCATCGATGGCTTCACAAACTGCAACCCAATCAGTTCCCTGAAGTACCAAAAGCCATCGATGCCGCTTGCGCTGAACGACATTTGAGAGTGAGAGGTTAATTTCTGCATTTGATTTGGTGGAGAGTGACTGTGGCGGTGATGGTGGAGGGTGGAGGAGGGTGATGGTGGGTGGAGGTTGAAGATAAGTGTGGTGGTGGGGTTTTATAAATAAAAAGAGAAAAATGCCCGGATGGTCCCTGTGGTTTGGCCTTTTAAGGAAAGGGTAAATTGGTCATTTCACACCCTCTTAACACCCACTTAACAGAGAAAAGTAACTGAAGTTAGACCCAGGGACTATCCGAGAACAAAACGGAAAACCACAGGGACTATTCAAGTAGTTTTAGAAAGATAGGGACTATAGGTGAAAAAAGGTGAAACCACAGGGACTATCCGGGCATTTTTCTCTATAGTTTACAAAGGATCATGAATAGTATTTTTAAATTTACATTAATATATAGTTTTTTAATATTTTATTATTAAATTTACTTTTAACCTATTTCATTTTTTTTCATTTATTATTATATTTACTTTTAACTTTTAACATATTTTGATTTTTTTTCTTTTTCTAAAACCATATTTCCTTTATCTTTTCTTTTTAATAGTTCTTTTTTTTAAATCATCTTTACTTTATCAGTTAATTTGATATTTCTTTAATAACTTACATTCATTAATTTTTATCTGAAACCTTAAGTACGTAGTTGTGCTTAATTTTAACCCTCGACTAGTTTAAGTTTTATTAAAAACGAAGTTGTATTTAAAATAGAGTATTTATTTGATATTGTAAAATGGTACGGTGATAATCTGAACCGATTCTAACGGTTTAGCTTTCTGAACAACATGTTTTTGTTTTACATTATCATTTGCTTTGTTTCGTCGCAACGCGCGACGTTAAAAAAACCTAGTCTTAATTAAGAGAAAACAAATTCAAGTATTTTGTGACAAATGGCAATTAACCAGGAATTCCGTACAAGCTAATCACTATTTTTAGTATATAATCTCATGTATTTAACGTAATTTAATTTTGTAATTGAGTCGTACATCAAAGAACAATGTTAGGACAAGAAAACAATACTGTAACATATGTTGATTTTCGTCGTGTCGTGAAACCAATCGAACTATGTCCTAAAAGTGTTGGTAGAAAGTGCTGCATGCACTATTCACGGTCACACTATTCATTATAGCAAAACTGCGAAAACAAAACGAAACGATGAAAAATGACATACGAATAACATAAAAGACATGGGAATGACCCAATAACATAAAGACATGGGCAAGGCCTAATAACATAAAAGACAAGTGAATGACCCAATAACATAAAAACATGGGCAAGACCCAATAACATAAAAGACATGGGAAGGACCCAATAACATAAAGACATGGGCAATGCCCAATAACATAAATGACATGGGCTAGGCCCAAGGACATGGGCTAGGCCCAATGACACGCGTGCAAGGCACGATGACATGTGAAGGGCGAGGCCCGTTCACACATAATTCAATACATACAATATATATATATATATATATATATACCATTGTGAAAGAAATATATATATATAACAATCGAACAAATAAACTATCAACACTCTAAAATACAAAGTTGTTCCAAATATGACAAGTGAAAACATAATAAGAATTCAAGATAAACAACTTGTACAAGGTCCAATAAGACCTAAGTGTCTAATAAAGTTAGTACACATGTAGGTTATTCACGCGTACGGACGCTCACTTTCAGTAGTACAATACACAGAACGCAAACCTGTGAGTTCATATCTCTCCTTTTAATGATTTCAATGTTTTGTTTTTAAAACAATCGAGGGGAAATACATGTCATAACAAACGGTATGTTAGCTATGGGTTTAGATGATAACATGATCAATGTGCGTAAGTAGGATGATGACATAGTAACCATTAATCACTTAGTGACCAAGGTTCAAAAGGTATAGATCTATCGAGCTTTAGGCGCGCTCCACTCCTGGTTGGTAACTTAGGAGTGTTTTTGTGATCCCAATGATGTCAAAGTTGTCTCGGGTTGGTTACTTACTTATGGCACATATGTCAGGGTGCAAGCTACACATTGATTGATCCTTAAAACTCCATGAATGCTAATAACATACAAGGATTACATTATTGGATTACAAACATGATTTCATTTACTGGATTACAAATATGATTTCATTACATGATTTCAAACATGAGATTTCATACGATAACATTAACTACATGAACTCGCTCAACTTTTGTTGACTTTATAAAATTACATGTATTTCAGGAAACACGACATGAGCTGGTGATAGACCACGGGAAATGGGAATGACATGACAATGAATGCCTTTTTTTTACAACAACAATCTTTTGTTCGAAGTGTAATGAAACTCAATAACTATATTTTGGATAACATTGTAAACTTTTGTTGCAAATCAATACATACGACATCGTTGTTGACTTATATTTGTTTACACGATTGGATGCAATGATTACCTTTCTTAAGTCACACGTGACACGCTTCCGCATCTAGCAGTGTGTGACAGATTGGTATCAGAGCTAGGTTGTAGTGAAACGGGGAAAAACTTTTACAAAGTATGGTCTACATTCACTATGGGCTCTCACATGAAAACAAAGTGTATAACATCACAAAAATGATTTCAGAAATATGACAAAAATGACAAAAGGTTTTCATTGTGTCACGATAACACGAGGATCTATCACGCGAGCTCAGCCACAAGTGGCGAATAAGGATCAATACATGGTTAGTCTATAAGGAATAGACTCGAAGCATTAGGAATTACATGTGAAACACGAGAACAAAAAAACATGAGATTTAGTGATTATATATATATATATATATAATTTATTTATTTATGTGTTGTACGGAATATTTTGCCATGAACAAAAATACCTTCGACTACGAATTCTATTATTACCCTTGACTCACGTGATGAGAATAACGACCTCACGTCCATTACGAAGCTTATGGCGGACGAGGTCCCTAAGCGAGACCCTAAAGCATTGATCCCGTAGAAGATGGTTGTTTTCCCTTGGATGGTATATGTCTGGCTTCCGTAGTGACGAGGAGGCGGAGGTGGTGGCTTTAGACAACAACTCTACTAGTGGGACGAGGTCCCTGAGATTCATATTAGTCATGATCGATTACATTCCTGTCAAGATAAGGAAGACGAAGTACTCATCTTGAAGGTGCCCCTCCAGTTATTATTACAAATTCTTTTATTTCTATTTCGGCTATTGTTGTGCCCTTTCACGAATAATGACAACGGGCGTTGGCACGGAGACCATCACGAAGGTCTCTCCTATGTTAAAGGTATATAGACCATAGTGTCCTCTCCCTGACTGATCGTCTGCTTGGAACGAGAGAATTCTAGGGTGACCATGCAAGACAATTTATTATTACGGGGGCCAACGTAATAACAACTTGTAGTGTATGGAAATCCTGGTGGGCTCTGCGGGTCAAGCTAACGATCACTATCCATTCGAAATTCTCAAGTTGTTCAAGTTTCTATCTAGTAGAACGCTAACCGGGATGGTTACTATAACACTCTACAATACAAGAATACCACACGTATTGTTCGTACTTAACATTCGCTCTATAATACAAGTCGGTTAAGACTAGTCACCGAAAAACAAACATAACTTGTTAGCCAACCAGGGAGGATTTTCCTCAACATTCTCGGAATTCTTGTACATGGGTTGGTTCCTTGGTGCCTATGGCACCTTACCTTATCCTAGTTATTGGAAATGATTACATTAAACTCCGTCGTTTGACATTTTTCTTATCTCCAAAGGATGGCATGGCATAAGACATATTGCAACTCATTCATTGCATTTATTCGACATCTATGGAAAATTATAACAATTTTGTTGGAACTCGTGGAGCTTAAGGGATATCAATGTATTCGTCACACAGGTTAGTGCGACGAGAGATTTTCCTACTTTGGACGATCAAGGTCCGTGAGGTAGGGAATACGTGCTGTAAGGATGGAGACGACCGTTTGGTTTCTCCTCCTCAACGAATTACTTCTTTTCCCACTTAGGCATATGGCCAATACACGCAAGAGGTAATACGCATTTTGGATTGCGGTTATTCATGTTACCATTGTTTCAAACATGAATGAACAATGTGGTCTTAAGGTTTCCATGACCAAATACATTCTTCATTCTTAGGCGCATGGTAGGCTATATCTGTCCGAATAAAAGTCTAGAACCTTTGATACTACGTATCAAAACTAACATGGCGCCGAAAAGGAAATCTACGCCTAAAAGGGTCAGTAAATCAACCCCCTACTATTAAAGTCGAACTAGAGTTTTCATGGAACAACATGAGGTTGCGGAAATTACGCAATATGAGGCTGACAAGTCGACACTAGTGATGGTACTGATGGTACCGGTAGTTCAAGTGGTTCAAATCCCGATGGGACGAGAACGAGTGGCAATGCCACACTTGGAGATGCAATCACCCCAGATTTTAATTCTAAGGCTTTTCCGGATTATAAGCCGCGAGACCTCATTGATACGGGAGGTGTGGTAATTTCTGTCCGCTAAATAAAGACAATGAAGTCAGCTAACCATGCTAGTAAACGTACTCCTAATTAAAAGATTTGGTAAATGAAAAGTCTTCTGTTGAATGAGACGTTAACTTGGTGGAATCTCCAACTGCAAACTATAGGGAGTAATACAGCAAAGAGGTTGTCGTGGGAGGAACTCAAGGATCTTATGCGAGAAGAGTATTGCTCGCTAGGGGAAAAATTCCCAGGTTGGGAACCGAACTCTAGAACTCGATCATGATTAGAACTAATGTTGCTGGTTACCCCCGACGCCTCTACGGTCTCTCAAGGATTGTTGCATACGGGATAACACTCGAATCTAAATGCACTGAGCGCTACGTTTGGGGTTTAGCCCTGAGATCCAAAGCATGATCACATCATGCGACCTTACCTAGATTTCTTTTAGTAACTCTCGCAGTTAATCTCACCGAGAATGCGGGGAACATGGGGCATTATCAAAGAAAGGTGAGAGTGAGTAACAAACAAGAGGAAACTCTCGCGATGAGAGAAACGAAGGCAATTGCTGCTATAATCGATGTTCGCATCAATAAGTATGCTAATAACGTGCCAAAATCCTGAAAGAGATAAGTGAAACTTTCATCATGAGGGCACTTGCAAAAGTGCCAAGAGTAGCAGTGTGGTGAGACTGGACACAAAATGGAAACTAATGAGTTAGTTATACTCAAGAAAGAACAAGGAGGTTCTAACTGTGGCAAAGAGATCACTACAAGCATGGATGTCTAAGAACGAATCAAGCAAGGGAATAAGCGTGTGTATGGTTGGAACTATGAATACTCCACAAAATTCCAACGTTGCCATGAGTATGTTCTACTCTACAACCAGCATGTATCAATTCCTTGGATACCAACGTCGGCTTAACCTAATGCCTTTATATATACATGGATTAGAGTCACGTAAGTTAGACATGTCTTGCTCTATCAAATTAGCTAATGGGGAAATTAGTAGAGTCATGTGAAGTCATTAAGGGTCACCGATACGTTCCCTATCAACCGACTCATTGCATCCATTTTGTTTGATACCGGTGTTGGTATTAGTTTCATCCCCATAGAATTCAAAATATACTTGGCCTAGAGACAAGTAAACTAGACGTCCCCTCATTCCATAGTATTGGCCAACGGTAAATTAATTGAGTTGGGGGAAGACATTAAAGGATGCACACTCGAACTTGGAGCACAGAAATTTAACACTGACCATTTTACCCGTTCAATTAGGTTATTACGACGTAGTTTTTGACATAGACTAGTTATCCGATAATTGAAACAAAGTCATATGTCACGAGAAGATCATTTGCATCCCCTGTCTAATGAAAGAACATCTTTTAGTGCACGAGGAGAATCAAGACATGCCACTATGAATTATTAATTGCATGAAGGCTCGGAAGAGTCTGAGAAAAGGATGCATCGCCTTTCTTGCCCACGTGGTTGACAAGAAGGTCGAGGAGCGCAAGGTGGAGGACATACCTATAGTGAAGGGATATCTCGAAGTCTTCCCGTAAGACTTGCTGGGACTACCTTCACAACAACAAGTTGAATTTTGTATCGACCTAGTGCCAGGAGCTGCAACGGTGACGAAAGCTCCATATCGACTGGCGCCCTTGGAGTTGCAGGAATTACCTACTCAGCTTCAGGAACTGCTTGACAAAGGATTCATTAGGCCGAGTTTCTCTCCTTGGGGAGCTCCGGTGCTATTTGTCAAGAAAAAGGACGGAACCTTGCGGATGTGCATCGACAACAGGAAATTAAACAAACTAACTATCAAGAATCAGTATCCTTTACTGAGAATCGACGACTTGTTCGATCAATTACAAGGTTCCAGTTTTTATTCCAAGATTGATCTAAGATCCAGATATCATCAGTTGAGAATTCAAGAGGAAAGCATTCCTAAGACAACGCTTAGGACTCGATACGGGCATTACGAGTTCCTTGTTATGCCATTCGGCTTAACAAACGCTCCCACCGTGTTCATGAATTTAATGAACCGGGAATGTAAGCCATACCTCGACAAGTTCGTGATCGTATTCATTGATGACATATTAATATATTCACGAACCGAGGCAGAACATGAACAACATTTGAGGACTATTCTGGATCTACTTAAGAAAGAACAGTTGTATGCCAAGTTCTCAAAATGCGAATTTTGGATTCACGAGGTACAGTTTCTCGGTCATGTGGTGAACGAGAACGGAATACACGTTGACCCTACTGAGATAGAAGCCATAAAGAATTGGAACGCTCCAAAGACCCCAACAGAAGTAAGAAAAGTCCAACTCAAGATACCGTTGTCATTCCCACCGACGAGATTCATGTTGACGACACGCTCCATTTCGTTGAAGAACCTGTTGAGGTTACGGATTGGAAAGTAAACAAGACCCGCCGGAGCAGTGTCAAGCTCGTCAAGATTCGTTGGAATGCCAGACATAGTCCTGAATACACCTGGGACCGTGAGGACCGGATGAAAGAGAAATACCCCCACCTATTTCCCAAGAACCCTGCTTCTAGAAGCAGAACTTAAAATTTCGGGATGAAATTTTTCTAACGGGGGGAGAATGTGACAACCCTCACTAAACCAGGTATCCGTACGACTAAATTAATAATTAATTACTGCTTAATTACTGTGTTTACTTGAACTTGTGGATAAACTGCTACTTGAATGCTGATACATGTACTTACTTGCATCATACTTTACTTACTGTCACTCCATGTTTTGCTTACAGCACCTTTGTGACAACCTTGATGCACCAAAAGCACAGTAGCACAATGAACGGATAACCTATTAAACGTGCTGTCATAACTAGCACCAGGCAGGTACTGTCTCTAAGGCCTGTAAGAGCCAGAGATAGTTACTACACTAGTGGCGAGTGTAGGGATATAAGGGTTGTAGAACTGCGTCACTAGGAATGAGATTACAGTGACCGGATGTGCCTAAAACGTACTTTAAGTACAAAATTCAGCACTTTAACTAAAATTCAGCATCTAGCTACCTAATAAAGTGCCAAAACATGAGAAAAACATTACTAGACACTTTCCAAAGTGTCGGGAATAAGTTGGGTCACTAAAAATAATAATAATGACACTTTAAAGCTTTGTTAAGCACTTTAACGGATCATTATCCAACCGAACAACCGGATTATACCCCGAACATAAAAATATTGCCATATACATTGTTTTTCTTTTTCTGAACCAGTTAGGGTCCCCGAATACCCTAACACCCGCTATAATGCACAACACACTATTAACCGAGTTAACCTCCAACTTAACTTAACTAAATGGCTAACTAATGGTTGAAATCTAACTAGGAGACCCCCCCCTCAACCGAACTCGTCCCCTAGGGGGACACCCTTGTCCTATTTATGATTAAAATAATCACTCTTGTCTAATATCAATTAGACATATGATCCAATGGTTAATGATCTTGAGTTTTGTCTATAAGATCAAGACTAAGCACAACATAACATTCTCACCACAAAACTCTCTCTCCCTCTCCTTGCTAAACTCACGGCCGAACACCCCCACAACCATCCATCCATTTTCAGTTTTGATCTTGCAAGTTCCAAGGGTATACAAGTGTTAAGGATCACATACGAGGAGGCTTGGTGCATTCGGAACGTGAAGGACCTCTTCTCATTGCTTTTATCCACTCATTCTTCGACTACCTAGCCTCGAGCTAGTAGTAAGTTGCTTGAAATACACTCTCGATCTATTTTAAAGTGGTTAAAATAAGATATGACGGTTAAAACTCGTGAACTTGCAAGATGAAGTGTTAAGAGTCTACTAAAATGTTAAAAATGATGGTTAAAAGCTATGATGTTGTGTAAATCTAGCAAGACTTGTTTTGTGTAACTATTTAGTGCCGATCTATGATGTGGTAGCTCGGATCATCATCTAACCCGGATTAGTCGTGATCATGGATCAAGACATAGAGTTTGTTTAAGTGTACAAAGGGTTAAATGATGAAACTCTACCACACATTAAACATGAACTTGTGTAAAATCGATTTTACTTATGAAATAGTGTTCAAAACTAGTAGATCTACGGATCTACAAACGGTATTTTCAAAGGACCACGTGTCAAGAGAAAACATACTTTTAAAGACGGATCTTTCATAAACAAGAATGATTTTGTAAACACACAAGTGTGTAGACACTTGTGTAACACAAAGTTTTGACAAAATAACTATTTTTGTAAATGCTGACAAGAAGTTGTAAAGATGTAACTTCTTTAAAAACGAGACTTTCAAGTAACCGAATTGATCTATACAAAGATCCACTAAAAATAATGGAAATTTCTACATATTTTGGAAAAACCACAAGTTCATGTATTTCTGCGATTATATCTATTTTAACTAGTTGAATATTGTTTATTGTTGATTGAGGAAATTGTTGATTTGAATTTTAAAAGAAAATGATACGCTTGAAAGCGTGGCCATCTCCAGTTACAGGGGAAACTCTGGCGAAATTCTTTCCAAAAACCTAACACTTGAAAATATTTTCATCACAAGTGTTAGAAATACATTTTTAACTTGTTTTCAAGGACGCAAATTTCGCCATGATTCTGTTTACAAAATTTCTAAGTGTCGGAGGTGGGATTTTCACAAAATAAAACCTGAAATATATATATTTAGAATATATGTTTTTCATAACAACACTTGTGAATTTCTATGATTATTTTGTGAACTATACAAATATTATTTTTAGGGTAAAAATAATATTACCGAATGTTAACGATTCCAAAAATAATACAAACACCTTCATAATAAATAATAAGTTACAACGGTATAATGATTACCACCTGATCTTTAAAACGTAACTTACGCAATTTAAGAAAATATTTCTGAGCGCGTATTTTTGTCAAAGTATTATTTTGGGAAGAATATTTATATTTTGAAGTAAGAAATAAAATATATTAAGTGAGACTTAATAATGTATTTCGAATTTTACGAACACGCATGTATTAAATCCCCCATCCTTGGGAAGGAGAATAATTACCAAGTATTTACAAAAAATATAAACACGAAATAGTTGTCTAACTATTTCCCAAAAACTTAAACCTTAAGCTAAGGCACGGCCGTCCGTCTAATAGACTTAGTACGTGTAGGTCGTCGCACAGCTGCTTGATCAGGAGATATACTTGGTAGAGACGCACCACTGTGAGTTCATGTCCCCCTTTTCTCTAACTGTTTTCAGTTTTCTAAACTGCGGGGGTGAAATACATGTTACTATGATTACGAATAATTCTTACATGGTATGGTTAGCGTAAGGAGGGTTAATATTCAGATCATGTGAGTGGGTAGGCGGAAACTTGAGGCCATTAATCCTCAGGGTAGGACCAAGGGACAGGAGCGGTAGATCTATCTGGGTGTAGCGAGCCCAGCCCCAGGCCCAAACAGAACGGACCTCGGGGTGACTTTGTACCCAACGCATAAATCTGCTAGGTTTGAGTCTCCCTACTTGCACTTCACACATATCAATGGCCTTGCAAACCATTGGTGATCTCTTTTTCCTTATTTGCTACATACCAGGGTTTTTATACATACAAAGGTTTATTTACTCACTTACACATGAACTCGCTCAACATTATTGTTGATTTTTCAACTTACATGTATTTCAGGGAATTAAAGGATCTGGCGCGGTATGACACGTTTTCCCGCTGCATTAGTCACGAGGTCATCCGAGTTTAAGGGATGTGACTTTTTCCTGGACGAGTCACAGTTCTTAAACTGTGTTTATTTCTTGTTGGTGTTGTGTCTTTTGAACACTGTTTATGTTTGTTAGGATGTGATATCCGTTAAGACAATGTTGTGGTTCTTTACTCTTCAAACTTATTTTAATGGATGATCTTGCATGGTTTTTATTTCATATAGCTTGTTATGATTAAGCTATGGTATTAAGAAGTCACACCAAAGTAACCACGCTTCCGCAAAGCCAGGGTGTGACAGCTTGGTATCAGAGCTCTGATCATAGCGAACTAGGATTCCTTCTCGAGTCTAGACTATGATCACTAGGGCTCTCACGAAAACATTTTTACACTGCATACCACTCAAGTCCAGATCCAAAACTTTTTACAAACAAATGTTGAGCACATTTATTTATTATTTATAGGCTCAGTCTGGGAGGCTGAGGCTCGGTCTGGAAGACCGAGGCTCGGTCTAGGAGACCGAGGTAGTTGTCTAGTGGGACTAGGGAGTCAGTCTGAGAGGCTGGGAGAATTGGCTAGTGGGACTAGGAAGAGCAGTCTCAGAGGCTGGGAGAATTTGGCTTGTGGGACTAGGAAGAGCAGTCTGAGAGGCTGGGAGGCTAGTGGGACTAGGAGAATTATTTGATTGCTTACTTGGTGACTAATGTGCTTATCTGATTGTATGATTGATTATTTGTACATATTTTTGTGTTTGTGTTACAGACACCATGGACTCGTCCGGCACAGGTGATTCGGACACCACGGGCCCTAGACCCATAGTATCAGACGACTTAGAGTCTTCAGAGCACGAGGTCCACACATCAGATGTTACCAGCACAGACGAGGACGACTTTCAGCCCTTTGCGCTGCCCGACGCTGTCGATGAGCCCGCTGATGGCCCTTTTGCTGGGTACCTACCACTCGTAGAGATCCCTGCTCCCATACCTTTGGCCGTTTATCCTGCTTACGATATGCTCCTCGACGCCGACGTTGACGACGACGTCGATCTGTTTGATGATGAGCCCCTGGAGGACGATGTTGAGGGCGAGGCCCTTCTAGCTGACGGTGGTCTTTTGTTACTCGCAGATGCTCCAGCTGAGGAGTCACCTGCACACTCACCCGCTCCAGACTCCCTCGAGTCTGTGGCCTTCACACCGTCACACACTCAGAGCGCACAACACTATTCACACGGTTCAGATCCTGACAGGGCATCATCTGCTGTCTCTGCTCCTAGATTTGCTTTCGATCACGACCTCGATGAGGATTCAGACCCTGTTTTCCCCCCTGGATTTGACCCGGACCAGGAGATAGAGTTCATCCACTTGGATCAGCCTATGGTTGACCCAGTAGACCCAGTTGACCCTGCATTCGCTGATCATGCAGATTTTGATATGGAGTTCGTTGATCCCGAGCCTGCCATGGCCCTTGAGCCAGTAGCTGCTCCTGACCCAGTGTTTGAGCATGACCCTGTTCATGCTGGCATGCCCATTGATCCTGTGATTGCTGACCTACCCATTGATGATCACCCTGCTGATGCACCACTACTGGAGGGTGACCATGTTATTGTTGCTGATCATGTTGATCCCCCACTTATTGCTGATATACCTGCTGACCCTCTTGTTGCACCCCACCTTGACCCTATGCCTGTACAGTTTGATCGAGCACTTTTTGAGGCACAGATTGACCCACGAGATGAGCACGCCCAGCATGGGTGGATTCCTGCGGATGATGAGCTTCCACCTATTCCTCCTCATACCACCGATGCACGTCACGTTGATTTCTCTTTTTCATTTGCACAGTACACACCTCCAGCTCGACCTGGAGAGGGTTCCTCGGCTCATCCCTTTGGACATGTGCCGACATCTATTCCAGTTATGCCACAGACTTCATCTGCTATTCCCCCTGCACCACCATTCTTTGTGCCACCTTTTGATCCAGCCAGCGAGCCGTTTCTCTGGACGTCACCGTCTGTTATGCCACCGACCGACCCCTACCATCCTTTCCATATGGGGTATTCTATTGAGGACGTTCTGATATCGTTTGTTGTCCAGCAGGAGGCACTCACACGGCGTATTCAGGAGCTTGAGAGAGCTCAGCCACCGCCGTGCCAGTGTCAGGGTCAGACCCACCCTGCTTCTTCGCGGCACCCTCGACCATTGTTACCTGACTATGCTGCACGCCTTTTGGCACTGGAGCAGCAGGTTGCTTCTTGGTTGCGTACCCAGAGAGCCATGGAGGAGGACTGGCTCCATTTGCGACGTTTGTTCTACACCCATTTTCCCCCTCCTCCACCACCATCAGTTTAGGGCATCTTTAGTACAGCATGGGTAGACGTTGGTGAGAAGACGGCGATTGCTCTGACCACACAACATTTTTGGAGACTGCATTCTTATTCTGACTTTTGTTGATCATGTATATGGGATGTATTGACACTGATTTGATATTCTTTTGGACTGGGGTGATGTAGCCCTTAGTCGATGATGATGTATGACACTATTATGTACTTGTACACTCTACCATGTGGTCCCGATTTTGGCAATGCAATCGCAGTATTCTCATCATATGTGATGTTTTGATTGATTATTTATGTCTTATAACATGGGATGTTGTGTGATTAATATGATTATAACATGAGATGTTATGTACTATTACTATCATTATATACGTACGCTTTATTATGGTCTGACCGACGTGAACCCATCTTTTAGAAGATGCCGCTGAGACGTCAAACGCCGATGCCTACCAATGAGGCAGAACTCCAACAAGTCATCGCTGCTGCCATCGCGCAATACGCCGCCTCGCAAGGAGGACCCAGCGGAAGCAGCTCAAACAACAATGGCAACAACAATCCACCTTATGGGTGCACCTACAAGCAGTTTCTGGACTGCAAGCCTGTCAACTTTGATGGCACCGGAGGTGCTGTCGCTTTTGTTCGTTGGGCCGAGACGACTAAATCTGTTCTCCGCATGAGCAAATGTGCACCAGACCAGCAAGTCACCTACATTTCTGGGCTATTTTTGGATGGAGCCCTATCTTGGTGGAATTTGCAAGTGCAGACACTTGGTGAAGCTGCTGCCTACGCACTAACATGGACCGAACTGAAGGAACTAATGCGAAAAAAGTATTGTTCTCGCGCTGAAATCCAAAGATTGGAAACTGAGTTCCGGCATTTGAAGATGGAAGGTCCGAAGATCGCGGAATATGTTCAGAGGTTTCACGACCTGTCGCATGTGGTACCCTATATGGTCACTCCAGAATTTAAGCGGATTGAACGCTTCATTTGGGGATTAGCTCCTCAAATCATAAGCATGGTGACCTCCTCCAAGCCTGCAACAATTACTGAGGCAATCGATTTGAGCGTGGCTCTCACTGAGGAGGCTATCCGCCTGAATAAGTTCGATGAGATCGAGACAAAGAAGAAAGAGACTCACGTCGAGTCATCCAGAGGTAACAAACGAAAGTTCTCGAACTTCAAACAAGGCACTAGTGGTGTTGTTAAGAAAGGAGAGCCAAACGCGCCAGCTCAGGTTACAGCTGGTGGTGGAAAGAAAGGAAAGGGATATATGGGCACCCAGCCTAAGTGCAACACCTGCCAGTGTCACCATTCTGGCCGATGTAGTTTGAAGGTATGTGAAGCGTGTGGGAAACCTGGCCACTTGAAGGATTCTTGTTGGGCCACTGTTGGCCAGGGAGGCCAAGGAGGATTTGGAAACAGAAACAATAACCGGGGTGGAATTGGAAATCGCCCATAAGGAAACAATGGAGGTAATGGGAATCGAGGCAACAATGTGAATCAAGCGGGCGCTGTGAATCATAACCAAAGAAATAACCAAGCTAAAAATGGAGGTGGAAACGGGCAAAGACCTGGATGCTTTAACTGTGGTGATATCGGGCACTTTAAGAGGAACTGCCCAGAGTTGAACCAAGCCCGTGGAAGAGTGTTCAATATCGAAGCGAGGGAAGCGCGCCCGGATCCCAATGTTGTTACTGGTACGTTCCCTGTAAACCAACGCTATGCATCCGTTTTATTTGATACTGGTGCCAACTATAGCTTCGTATCGTTAGAATTTAAGAATATGCTTGGTTTAGCCGCTAGTAAGTTAGATATTCCCTACTCAATCGAATTGGCTAATGGGAAGTTAGTAGAAGCTGATGAAGTGATCAGAGGTTGTGCAATCGAGTTGGGAGAACGTGAGTTTGCTTTGGATCTACTACCAGTCAAGTTGGGAAGCTTCGACGTGGTAGTAGGAATGGATTGGTTATCAAGTAACAAGGCAGAAATTGTCTGCCACAAGAAGATCATTCGTATCCCAACCGAAGATGGTGAAACAATTGTGGTTCATGGTGAAAAGCGTGATACGCCTTTAAGAATCATCAGCTGCCTGAAAGCGGGAAAGTGTTTACAGAAGGGATGTGCTGCCTTCCTGGCACACATTGTAGACAAGAAAGCTGCAGAACCGAAGATCGAAGACATCCCTGTCGTGAGGGAGTATCCGGAAGTCTTCCCGGAGGACTTGCCTGGACTGCCACCTCAGAGGCAAGTGGAGTTTCACATCGATTTAGTCCCAGGCGCCGCGCCTGTGGCTAAGGCACCTTATAGACTTGCCCCATCTGAGATGCAAGAATTATCGACACAACTTCAAGAGTTGTTAGACAATGGATTTATCCGACCAAGCTTCTCGCCTTGGGGAGCTCCGGTCCTGTTTGTCAAAAAGAAGGACAGTAGTTTTCGAATGTACATAGACTACCGGGAGCTGAACAAGCTGACGATCAAGAATAGATATCCTCTGCCAAGAATTGATGATCTGTTTGATCAACTGCAAGGTTCAAGCTTTTACTCAAAGATCGATTTGCGATCTGGATACCATCAGTTAAGGATACAAGAGGAGAGTATCCCGAAGACAGCCTTCAGAACTCGTTATGGACACTACGAGTTCCTTGTTATGCCGTTTGGGTTGACAAACGCACCTGCAGTCTTTATGGATTTGATGAATAGAGTTTGCAAGCCGTACTTGGACAAGTTCGTGATTGTGTTTATCGACGACATCTTGATTTATTCAAGGATAAAGGCTGAGCACGAACAGCATCTAAGAGCTATTTTGGAGCTGCTGAAGAAAGAACAGCTGTATGCCAAATTCTCTAAGTGCGAATTTTGGCTACGTGAAGTCCAATTTCTTGGACATGTGGTAAATGGAGATGGAATCCATGTGGATCCAACCAAGATCGAAGCGATCAAGAATTGGGAAACGCCAAAGACGCCAACCGAGATTCGACAATTCTTGGGTTTGGCTGGCTACTATCGAGGTTCATTGAGGATTTTTCGAAGATCGCTCAACCATTGACGCTCCTCACCCAGAAAGATAAGAAGTTTGATTGGGGAATCAAACAGGAAGAAGCGTTTCAGCTGTTGAAGGATAAGCTCTGCAATGCGCCAATCCTAGCACTACCGGAAGGTACTGATGATTTCGTGGTATACTGTGACGCCTCGCGTCAAGGATTGGGTTGCGTATTGATGCAACGCCAGAAGGTTATTGCTTACGCATCACGTCAGTTGAAGGTACATGAGAAGAACTATACCACGCACGATTTGGAGCTAGGCGCAGTGATATTTACTTTAAAGATCTGGAGACACTACCTATATGGTACGAAATGTACAATTTTTACAGATCATAAGAGCCTACAACACATATTCAACCAGAAGGAGTTGAATATGAGACAAAGACGATGGGTTGAGTTGTTAAATGATTACGATTGCGAGATAAAGTATCATCCAGGGAAGGCGAATGTGGTCGCCGACGCCCTAAGTCGAAAAGAGAGGATCAAGCCCATAAGGGTTAGGGCTTTAGAAACGATTATCCAAACCGATCTTTCCTTGCGCATTCGTGCCGCGCAGAAAGAAGCTCTTAAGGAAAGAAATCTTGAAGAAGAATATCTCCATGGGATGGAGAAGCTATTGGTGCCAAACAAGGAAGGAACGTTATGTTTTGAGAAAAGAATTTGGGTTCCTCTGTTTGGTGGTTTAAGGAAAGTTGTTTTTGATGAAGCTTACAAATCGCGGTACTCTATCCATCCAGGAGCGGATAAGATGTACCAAGATCTCAAGGATTACTATTGGTGGCCTAGGATGAAGGGCGATGTTGCTGTTTATGTGAGCAAGTGTCTAACGTGTGCTAAGGTGAAAGCGGAATACTAGAAGCCTTCAGGACTTCTGCAACAACCTGAGATTCCCAAGTGGAAATGGGAACAAATCTCCATGGATTTTGTTACAAAGTTGCCAAGAACGCCAAGAGGCCATGACACTATCTGGGTAATAGTGGACCGATTAACGAAGTCAGCGCACTTCTTACCTATCAGGGAGAAGGATAATACGAGCAAGTTGGCTGAAATTTACATGAGAGAAATCGTCACGCGCCATGGAGTACCTCTCTCGATCATCTCTGATAGAGATGGACGTTTCATATCAAGGATTTGGTAATCCTTCCAAGAAGCTTTTGGCTCACAATTAAATCTGAGCACTGCATTTCACCCTCAGACCGACGGTCAAAGCGAGCGGACTATTCAGACACTGGAGGATATGCTGAGAGCATGTGTTATGGATTTGGGCTGTAGCTGGGATAAGCATTTGCCACTGGTCGAATTTTCATACAACAACAGCTACCACACCAGTATTGGAGCCGCGCCATTTGAAGCTCTTTACGGACGCAAGTGTCGATCACCCCTATGCTGGGCTGACGCAGGTGATAGGCAGCTTGTTGGTCCCGAAATCATCCAAGAGACGACATACAAGATTGCGCAGATTCGAAAACGCATCGAAGCAGCTCGCGACAGACAGAAAGCCTATGCAGATCCAAACCGGAAACATTTGGAATTCCAAGTTGGAGATATGGTTTTATTGAAAGTTTCACCCTGGAAGGGTGTGGCACGCTTCGGAAAGCGTGGGAAGTTGAATCCGCGTTACATTGGCCCTTTCAGAATTTTGGAAAGAATAGGGCTAGTAGCATACAAGCTGGACTTACCTGCTGAACTGAATGGAGTTCACGATACATTTCATGTATCCAACCTGAAGAAAAGTCCAACTCAAGATACCGTTGTCATTCCCACCGACGAGATTCATGTTGACGACACGCTCCATTTCGTTGAAGAACCTGTTGAGGTTACGGATTGGAAAGTAAACAAGACCCGCCGGAGCAGTGTCAAGCTCGTCAAGATTCGTTGGAATGGCAGACATGGTCCTGAATACACCTGGGACCGTGAGGACCGGATGAAAGAGAAATACCCCCACCTATTTCCCAAGAACCCTGCTTCTAGAAGCAGAACTTAAAATTTCGGGACGAAATTTTTCTAACGGGGGGAGAATGTGACAACCCTCACTAAACCAGGTATCCGTACGACTAAATTAATAATTAATTACTGCTTAATTACTGTGTTTACTTGAACTTGTGGATAAACTGCTACTTGAATGCTGATACATCTACTTACTTGCATCATACTTTACTTACTGTCACTCCATGTTTTGCTTACAGCACCTTTGTGACAACCTTGATGCACCAAAAGCACAGTAGCACAATGAACGGATAACCTATTAAACGTGCTGTCATAACTAGCACCAGGCAGGTACTGCCTCTAAGGCCTGTAAGAGCCAGAGATAGTTACTACACTAGTGGCGAGTGTAGGGATATAAGGGTTGTAGAACTGCGTCACTAGGAATGAGATTACAGTGACCGGATGTGCCTAAAACGTACTTTAAGTACAAAATTCAACACTTTAACTAAAATTCAGCATCTAGCTACCTAATAAAGTGCCAAAACATGAGAAAAACATTACTAGACACTTTCCAAAGTGTCGGGAATAAGTTGGGTCACTAAAAATAATAATAATGACACTTTAAAGCTTTGTTAAGCACTTTAACGGATCATTATCTAACCGAACAACCGGATTATACCCGGAACATAAAAATATTGCCATATACATTGTTTTTCTTTTTCTGAACCAGTTAGGGTCCCCGAATACCCTAACACCCGCTATAATGCACAACACACTATTAACCGAGTTAACCTCCAACTTAACTTAACTAAATGGCTAACTAATGGTTGAAATCTAACTAGGAGACCCCCCCCCCCTCAACCGAACTCGTCCCCTAGGGGGACACCCTTGTCCTATTTATGATTAAAATAATCACTCTTGTCTAATATCAATTAGACATATGATCCAATGGTTAATGATCTTGAGTTTTGTCTATAAGATCAAGACTAAGCACAACATAACATTCTCACCACAAAACTCTCTCTCCCTCTCCTTGCTAAACTCACGGCCGAACACCCCCACAACCATCCATCCATTTTCAGTTTTGATCTTGCAAGTTCCAAGGGTATACAAGTGTTAAGGATCACATACGAGGAGGCTTGGTGCATTCGGAACGTGAAGGACCTCTTCTCATTGCTTTTATCCACTCATTCTTCGACTACCTAGCCTCGAGCTAGTAGTAAGTTGCTTGAAATACACTCTCGATCTATTTTAAAGTGGTTAAAATAAGATATGACGGTTAAAACTCGTGAACTTGCAAGATGAAGTGTTAAGAGTCTACTAAAATGTTAAAAATGATGGTTAAAAGCTATGATGTTGTGTAAATCTAGCAAGACTTGTTTTGTGTAACTATTTAGTGCCGATCTATGATGTGGTAGCTCGGATCATCATCTAACCCGGATTAGTCGGGATCATGGATCATGACATAGAGTTTGTTTAAGTGTACAAAGGGTTAAATGATGAAACTCTACCACACATTAAACATGAACTTGTGTAAAATCGATTTTACTTATGAAATAGTGTTCAAAACTAGTAGATCTACGGATCTACAAACGGTATTTTCAAAGGACCACGTGTCAAGAGAAAACATACTTTTAAAGACGGATCTTTCATAAACAAGAATGATTTTGTAAACACACAAGTGTGTAGACACTTGTGTAACACAAAGTTTCGACAAAATAACTATTTTTGTAAATGTTGACAAGAAGTTGTAAAGATGTAACTTCTTTAAAAACGAGACTTTCAAGTAACCGAATTGATCTATACAAAGATCCACTAAAAATAATGGAAATTTCTACATATTTTGGAAAAACCACAAGTTCATGTATTTCTGCGATTATATCTATTTTAACTAGTTGAATATTGTTTATTGTTGATTGAGGAAATTGTTGATTTGAATTTTAAAAGAAAATGATACGCTTGAAAGCGTGGCCACCTCCAGTTACAGGGGAAACTCTGGCGAAATTCTTTCCAAAAACCTAACACTTGAAAATATTTTCATCACAAGTGTTAGAAATACATTTTTAACTTGTTTTCAAGGACGCAAATTTCGCCATGATTCTGTTTACAAAATTTCTAAGTGTCGGAGGTGGGATTTTTCACAAAATAAAACCTGAAATATATATATTTAGAATATATGTTTTTCATAACAACACTTGTGAATTTCTATGATTATTTTGTGAACTATACAAATATTATTTTTAGGGTAAAAATAATATTACCGAATGTTAACGATTCCAAAAATAATACAAACACCTTCATAATAAATAATAAGTTACAACGGTATAATTATTACCACCTGATCTTTAAAACGTAACTTACGCAATTTAAGAAAATATTTATGAGCGCGTATTTTTGTCAAAGTATTATTTTGGGAAGAATATTTATATTTTGAAGTAAGAAATAAAATATATTAAGTGAGACTTAATAATGTATTTCGAATTTTACGAACACGCATGTATTAAATCCCCCATCCTTGGGAAGGAGAATAATTACCAAATATTTACAAAAAATATAAACACGAAATAGTTGTCTAACTATTTCCCAAAAACTTAAACCTTAAGCTAAGGCACGGCTGTCCGTCTAATAGACTTAGTACGTGTAGGTCGTCGCACAGCTGCTTGATCAGGAGATATACTTGGTAGAGACGCACCACTGTGAGTTCATGTCCCCCTTTTCTCTAACTTTTTTCAGTTTTCTAAACTGCGGGGGTGAAATACATGTTACTATGATTACGAATAATTCTTACATGGTATGGTTAGCGTAAGGAGGGTTAATATTCAGATCATGTGAGTGGGTAGGCGGAAACTTGAGGCCATTAATCCTCAGGGTAGGACCAAGGGACAGGAGCGGTAGATCTATCTGGGTGTAGCGAGCCCAGCCCCAGGCCCAAACAGAACGGACCTCGGGGTGACTTTGTACCCAACGCATAAATCTGCTAGGTTTGAGTCTCCCTACTTGCACTTCACACATATCAATGGCCTTGCAAACCATTGGTGATCTCTTTTTCCTTATTTGCTACATACCAGGGTTTTTATACATACAAAGGTTTATTTACTCACTTACACATGAACTCGCTCAACATTATTGTTGATTTTTCAACTTACATGTATTTCAGGGAATTAAAGGATCTGGCGCGGTATGACACGTTTTCCCGCTGCATTAGTCACGAGGTCATCCGAGTTTAAGGGATGTGACTTTTTCCTGGACGAGTCACAGTTCTTAAACTGTGTTTATTTCTTGTTGGTGTTGTGTCTTTTGAACACTGTTTATGTTTGTTAGGATGTGATATCCGTTAAGACAATGTTGTGGTTCTTTACTCTTCAAACTTATTTTTATGGATGATCTTGCATGGTTTTTATTTCATATAGCTTGTTATGATTAAGCTATGGTATTAAGAAGTCACACCAAAGTAAGCACGCTTCCGCAAAGCCAGGGTGTGACATGTGAAGTGATAAATAAATCTCTAACAGGTGAGATCTATTTATACTAAGTACAAACGCCTATTTGTGATTGGCTGACATCACCCTGATGGTGAGATCAAACATTCCTAACAGAAAAGATTCCACAGATGTTGCAAACATCTGTGGGAATCAAACATCTGATCCGGCTATGCTAAACACTGTTACATTGGGAAACATCTGTTAGTCAATACTCTATTTATGTGTTCCAAACATCTGTTTGGCCAGAAAGATGTGTGAGTCCCAAATCAGCTTTGGATCACAGTGATAATGATTGACAAACACACAAACACCTATTAATTAGGTGTTTGAGTGATAAAAGTAAGAAAAACAAGTAGAAGATGAAGAATCTTGACCAAGTGTGAATCAACCAATGTTGATATAGAATCCCATAAGGTATAACATGATCAAAGAGCTTGGATATTCAGATTAAACACAAAAAATTAGTAGAACAATGCTTGAATAACACACCAAGAACACACCTAGTCCAAAAAACTTGGAATGCTAGAGTGTGGGCTGCTTGTTTATATAACACGGCTAACCCATGTAAATATAATTATGCGGGTAAATTAATTACGTCGCGACTGATATGACCGATTACAAAAATTACATTTTCTACCCTCCAAACTATTAAACTATTACAATAAGACCTAAACTATTAAACTCAAATACTAACGGTCTCAAAACGTTCTAACAATATCCCCCTAGACTGTTGTGTATTTGAGAGTCTTTAATCTTTCTCTTGAGCTTCAGGGCTTGATGTCGTGTCTTCAACATCCTTCGGGGCTTGATGTCGTGTCTTCAACATCCTTTGGTCTTCAACATCGGGGCTTGAGCTTCACTTGTTTGTGGTGGGTCCTTCTTAGTGACTTCATATGTGGATGAAGTTGGAGGTGGTATCTCCAGAATGTCTAATTCTGATGAAGGATCTTTATCTTGTGGAGCAGATGATTGTGGTTCAGCGGACTTGTCAGCTTCTTTCTTTTTTTGAGCTTCATCACGCTCCTTTTGTTCTTCGATTCGAAACAGGATCTCCATCATTTCTTTCTTTCTATCTCTGACTCTTTCTACTGCACGTTGAAAGAGCATCCCTTCCTCAAGATATTTGTTTCCAGCTCCCACGTGTATCTTATGCCCATAAAGGATGTTCAAGCCAGACAGGCAGAACATAAACTGTTGGTGCACTTGTGTCTGTACTTTGTCTGTATTTTGTTATGATATAAAACGATGTCTTTTGTTAGTCTTGTTTACGTCTTATGTTTGTTAATATGTGTTTTGATGTAAGTTTGACCAAGTCAACCATCCTCCTGGTTTGACTTGACCAAACAGTTAGAACATGGTTTGTAAGATGTTTGTGTCGAAGGATGAGTCATCGAAGGATTGTTTATATCCTTCGATGAGCTCGAAGGATAAACCTTCGATGGATATAGATGGACCTCGAAGGATATCATCCTTCGAGGTATATGTGATCCTTCGGTAGGTTTCAGATCGATAGATGATCTTTCGATCAGTCTATCTGATCCTTCGACCAGACGATCTGTGATTGGTATATATATAGTCATGTAATGTGTTCACTTGAGGGTGTGAGTGAACTTAGTCTTGTAGAGAGCGTATTTTTCAGTTTGGTCAAGGGCTGTAACCGTGTCCACTGAAATACAAGAGAAAACTTTGATATCTCGTGTGTCTACCTTTCTCTTTGTAGCTTGTGTTCTCATATAAACTACCGGTTTGCATTCTAGCTTGGATTCCGCACTTGCTAGTGTGTTAAACATAACAAGGATAAGGTTTAACCTCAACCTCCGAGGGACCTACAAGTGGTATCAGAGCCGTGGCTCTTTTCCTTGTTAAAAACCGAGTTTATACAAGACTTTGGAGTGTTTGGACAAAAACTCACATGGTTTAGCACCCGTTTTTAGTGTTTTTCTCGCATTTCTAGACGTAAAAACGTGTTCTAAACTAACCGGGTGTGTTAAAGGACGGGTTGGGTAACTTAAAAACTTGTTTTTAAGAAGTTTGGTAATTTCCGGCCAAATTCCGGCTTACTCCGGTGACCGGTTTTCTGGATAAGAACCTTTCTTTTTAAGTAATATTTTATTGGTCAAATCCTGGTTTGGTAAAAAGTATGGTCTGAACATACCTTCTGCCGAAAGCTTTCTACCAACCAATCACCTTTTCACCAACCTGTCACTTTTGTCAACTGTGTCAGTACAGATCGAAGGATATCCATCGAAGTCGAAAGATCATCTTTCGATCAAAGGAAGTTCGATAGATAATCATCCTTCGAACATCCTTCGAAGTCTGTGACTTATCCTTCGATCCAAGGAATCTTTTCGAAGGATACATCTTTCCATCTACAGTTCTTATTCGAAAGATAAGGATCTTTCGATTGGAGATTCTTTCAAAATCATTGTTCGAAATTCAACAGTGATCTTTCGAACACTGTTGATCCTTCGAACAAGTACTGTTCCTTCGATCCTAGTCTGTTTAAGTTTAACAAGTTTGTGTTTTTCAGGTCTTTCGATCAAGGATCCTTCGGCTGGTTGTTATCATTCGAGATATTAACATAGTTTGTGAAAATTAAATTTTTAAAAAGGGAAAACTTGTTTTTCAAATTTCAAAGCAATTTTCACTTAATATATTAATTTTTATAAAATGGGAACAAACGGTCAGTGGGATCCAACCGCGTGGACTCAAACAACTTTGACTCCACAATCATCAGCTACGCAATCATCAGCTACGCAATCTGCGTCAGATTTCAACAAAACTGCATGGATGCAGGCTATTGCCCCACCTCAAGCTGCAATGATAACTGCAAACCAATGGGCATTGGTCACAAATCAAAGCAGCAGCATTCAAGCTATGATGCAGAACGACAGTGAAACTGGTACAAGCACAAAACCGCCAAAGCTAAATCACATCAATGATTGGGGATGGTGGAAAGAAAGGCTGAGAACTTATGTTCAGGGGCAAGGTCAAGATCTATGGATGTGCTTCTTCACCGCATTTGACAATGATTTGGAAGTTGCAGGATCTAATCCACAAACTTACAGCACTATGTCTGATGATGATAAGAAGAAATTTGAGTTAGAAAAGAAAGCATTCATGATTCTCACACAAGCTCTTCACAGAGACATTTACCACCAGTTTGTTTACTGCACGACTACTAAAAGCTTGTGGGATATGCTCACGTTACGATGTGAAGGAAATGCTCAATCTAGAAAGATCAAGCAAGAATTACTGAAGAAAGAGTTTGAAGGATTCACGTGTATGGAGAATGAGACTTTGGCAGAGTTATCTACAAGGTTCCATCACTTGTTGAGCGAGATGTTTGCTTTTAGAGTCACTGCCACTCCACAAGAAATGGTGAAGAGATTCGCTGATAGCTTACCAGCAAAGTGGAGCAGTTATCTTGAAATTCTCAAAGAAAATGGTGTTCTAGACACAATCACCGTTTATGAGTTAATTCAAAAATTGGAGAACAATGATGTAGAAGAAAAGCTTAAGGCAAAAAGAACACTAACTCCTCAAAATCCAGAGATGTACTATGGGATTGCAGGAGGTATCAGTGGAGAAAAACCAGCCTCTCAACATGCGAAGCTTCAAACAGCCTTCATCTCAAACACCGGACCTTCCACAACAAATCAGTTTGATCCTTCAGCATACACGATGTATTCAAGACCAGATTCTTCTTCTATACAATAGGATGTGCAACCGACAGCTCAGCAATTCACACCACCGCCTTTCTTAGACCCAAGCAGAGCTCAGCAGCAACAACCGCAACAGCAAGGGTTTTATGGAAGCTCTTCAAACTTTCAAGCCACTTCCAATCCGAACACAGTCAGATTAGACACTTCCAACTTTTCCAAAGTCAGTGTCGAAATAGCCAAGGAGCATACGGAGATGTTGAACACCTTGGTTAGTGCTTATTGTAGATTGGTCGCAGGTCAGATTGGGAATATCAATCTAACCAATGAAGATTATCAGCAAGTGGATAGAGAAGAGTTTGAAATGATGGATATCAAATGGGCTCTTGCTAGTGCAATTCGAAGAGCAAAGGAGTTTATGGAAAGGACGGGGAGAACCAACTTGAATAGCAACAACAACACCAAGTATGGTTTTGATAAGAATGCTGTCACTTGCTTCAATTGTGGTGAAAAGGGTCACTTCAAGCGGGAGTGTCAGAAGCCACCTAAGCAAGGAAATCAGAATCCCTTCAGGAATCAAGGACAGCCACAACAGCAACTGAACAACAATTCTGACAGATCAATAGTTCCCGTTGGAGGAAATGCATCTGGATCCACAAACACTAATCCCCACAGAGGATTGGTTGTTCAAGCTGATGAAATCTGCAATTGGAACCTTCAGCTTGGAGAAGGAGGAAATGGTGGAACAGCATGTTATGCTAAAGTGATTGAGAAGGTAGTAGAACCCGTGTCTGCTGGTGAATCTTCAGAAGATGAAGATAGTTCGGGTTATAGTGGGAGCATGGATGGGGAATCACTTGATGCTGGTGATTTATCAAGTGATGCTTTAGATTTGGAAGTTGATGAGTTTTTGGCTGAAGCTGAAGCATTATGCAAGAGGAGATCTATTCTCTGCCAGAAATCTGCTGGAACTTCCGAGAAGCTTGCTCAGTTCTTCTCTGAAGATGGATCTTTTTCTTTTCATACAGCCTTTATGGCTCACATAGAAGGTCAGACTTCTCAGGTATGTGATACTAATTCTGACTCTATTTCTGTTCCTATTGAATGTGCAAAGTGTTTAAAATATGCTGAAAAGGAAAGTCAGTTTGAAATCACATACAAACACAATCAAGAATTGATTGTAGATCTTTCTAAAGCAACTGAAGCTAACTTGTTTTTAACCAGAAATGAAAAGGAATTTAAAGCAACAATTGCGTCATTAAGACATGATGTTTCAGAATTACAAAAGGCTGTTTTGCGAAAACAACATGCTAACAATAATCTTATTGACACAATTGAAAAGCAAATGGTAGAGTTGGCAACAGCTCGATGTGAATGTGAGACAATTAAGCAGAAACTGGAAAGCTATTCCAATTCCCGCTATGTATTGGATCACATCATTGACGTTCAAAAGAAAAAGGGGGATGCAAAATGTATTGGATTCAAATCATGTCCTCCCCCAATGAATCACAATTACTCCAAATTGCCTGATGACGAGGATATGCCCCGTTTTGAACCTACTGTGCCACTCGGTCTAGATGACTTTGCAGCAGGCCTCGGGTTCACAACTGGTACATCATCCTCGGGTCAATCAGAATCTGAGAATGTGACAGATTCATCGTGTGTTAAGGAACAGAGTCCTCCCATTGTTGAGGATGCTGATTCTTCGGATGATGAATCTGAAGAAATTGTGAAACAACAGTCTAACTCGGTTACAACAGATATTCCAATCGAGAATCACATCCTGTGTGATCCACCAGTGAAACCGAGTAAGACTGAAATGTCAAAAGCAATGGAGTCCCTTGTATCTAGCCGTGAAGGGAATAATTTGTTGTACACGCTCAAAGGAGATTGCAAAATCTACTCTAACAAAGATTTTCCAATTAAAAATGTAAATCAAGATTTAATTGAGCAAATTTTTGAAGGATGCACTGATAAGTTTTTGGGGAACAAAAGTGGCAAAGTTACCGTCACTCAATGTGATCCAATTCCGTGTGAACAAATTAGAAAACAATACGGAAACCAAAAACTACCAATTGAGCGAAAACAACAAGTCAACTCCGGAAAGGGTAAGGTACAGGGAAAGAAGGCTCAGAACAAGAATGTTCAAGCACCTAAAGTTCAGCAGCCTAAGACTGAACAACCAAAGGTTCAACAACCTAAAGTTAAACAGTCTAAGGCTACTCAACCTAAGGCTGCACAACCTAAAATTCAACAATCAAAGGTTGAGCAACCTAAGGTTCAACAACAAAAGGTGCAAAACAAAAGAGCTCCTGTTAAGAAACGAGAACCGAAAATGAACTTTGTTGGATCCACGGGTTCAGACAAACTTGAAACATTTCAGGATAAATCTAACGTTGATTTTGTAAAACAAGTTAGAATTTTAAAACGAAATGATCAGAATAATTACACCCAACACACCAACGGATGTGATTTAGGTCCAAGCACGTCTAGATCACAAAGTTCATTGTCTGGTTCTCCGTCTGGTCATCAACATGTTTCTCCGAAGTTTGTAGAGCGGAGAACATGTTTTGAATGTGGGACAGTTGGGCATATTGTGAGATATTGCCCACACGTGCAAAAGCTGAAGTAAAAAACGAGTGCTCCCCAAGAAATCGATTACCGAAAACGATCAGTTTCCCCGAAACCAGACCCACGTGTCTTGAAAGAAAGGGAAAAGAAGTTAAAGCAAAAGAATCAAAAGGTAATTGAAAAGGCCTTAAAATCAGAGGTCAAAGAAGAAAAACCTGTACAAGCAAAATCTGAAACTGTAAAACCAGTAAATGCTAAAACAATAAATTCAAATACTGGTAAAGGACAAACAGCTTGGAAGCAAAAGCAGGTAATTCAATCAGGGGGAGCACCACAGGTTCTTTTTCCTAATCATCAAGTGATTGAAATCACTTTCCTTGATGATCAAGGACGACCCAAGTCCACAAAGGCTTGGGTCCCCCTCTCAAACTGATAAGTTAATTGCATGTGCAGGCGGCTCCAGGAGGAACTATTAATAGTCATTGGATTGTTGATAGTGGGGCTTCCAGGCACATGACGGGCGACTATCGTCTTCTTTTCGATGTGCGAAGTATAAGAGGAGGATATGTTGCGTTTGCTGGAGACAAAGGAGGGTATATCACCGGAGAGGGAATGATCTCAAATGGAGTTGTGAGTTTCGACAAAATCAATTATGTGCAACAGTTGGATCACAATCTCCTGAGTGTTTCTCAGATCTGCGATAAGAAGTTCACCGTGCATTTTGATGATGCCGGTTGTTATGTGCTGAAGCCAGGATTCAAGATTCCCGAAGAATGGATTCTCTTATCAGCACCAAGAGTTAATGATTTGTATGTCCTCGATATGAGCCAAGCAATAACCAAGTCCAAACAAGTTACTTGCTTTATTTCAAAAGCCACTGAAAAGGAGACGATCTCTTGGCACAGACGGATGGGTCATATTCACCTCAGAAAAATGAATCACCTTGTCAAAAACAATCTGGTGAGAGGTGTCAATGTGAAGAATTTTCAACTTCAAGATGTCTGTGTGCCGTGTCAGAAAGGGAAGCAGATCAAGAAATCACATCCATTGAAGAAGGTTAACACTGTAAACATGCCACTTGAACGTCTGCATATGGACCTTTTCGGCCCAGTCAAACACAAGAGTGTGCACGGGGAAGTTTTCTGCTTGGTAGTCACTGATGACTATTCAAGATTTTCATGGGTTGCTTTCATGGTCCACAAGAGCGAGACTCCAGAAATTCTAAAGAATTTGATCACCTTATTGGAAAATCTTTATAATCTAAAGGTGAGGCGAATTCGAAGCGACAACGGAACCGAGTTCAAAAACAGGGTTATGGATGAATTTTGCACTGCAAAAGGAATCCTTCATGAATACAGCTCTCGGTACACGCCACAACAAAACGGAGTCACTGAAAGAAAGAACAGAACCTTAATTGAGACTGCAAGAACCATGTTGGTTGAGTCTCAGCTTCCAGTTCGATTCTGGACTGAAGCTGTTGCCTCGGCTTGCTACACGTTAAACAGGGTTCTCACAGTGAAAAGACATGGCAAAACGTGCTTCGAACTCCTACACAAGAAGACTCCTGACTTGGAATATCTAGAACCTTTTGGTGCACCATGTACCATGATTGAGCCTGACGGGAAGTTTGGTGCCAAAGCTATCGAAGGTTACTTCCTTGGGTATGCTACTCCTAATCTGCGAGTATGGAACCTGACTACCAAGAAGATTGAAGAGTGGGGTGAAGTAAAAGTTCAAAGATATTCTAATCCACCGAAGCCTTCTGGAGATCCATGGATGTTCGATTATGATGGTCTTTTCGACTCATTCAATCTGCCGACATTTGATGATGACAATGCAATTGCTCAAATGTTGTCTGAAAGCGAGAATGCGACTGGCTCTCAGTTAGTTCGCCCAATCATTGTTGACTCACAAGCATCTTCTTCTGTCAACAATCTCGTTTCAAATGAGGTGTTTAATGATGCTGTCGACTACAATTTGTCATCAGAGGATGAGGAGTATGTTGATGCAAATGATGGTGAAGCACGGGGTCCGGTTCAAGGTACTTCAGAAGCAACAGATCCAGTGTCTGCGCCAATTGTCCAAGAAGAAAATGCATCATCTTCTACAACTCAACAGCTTCAGAATGATATCGGGAATTTAAATATCAATAACTTAAGGACCAATGTTGACATTCCTCTAGTTCCTGAAACCCGAATTCATAACATTCATCCTCAGCAGAATATTATAGGTGATGTTCTCAGTGGTGTAAGGACAAGGAATCAAATCAGAAATAACGAAAATGCTGGCTTGTATGCTGAGATACGAGAATCGGGACAACAAAATGATTGGTCTTTCGCCTGCTATGTTAGCCAAGAAGAGCCTAGATCTTGGAAGGAGGCATTGAAAGATGATTCCTGGGTGGAAGCCATGCAAGAAGAACTTCAGCAGTTTGAGAAGTTGGGCGTATGGAAATTGGTTGATAGGCCCGACCACTACAAGAAGATCGAAACTCGTTGGGTGTTTAAGTGCAAGAAGGACGACCGTGGGATTGTTGTCCGAAACAAAGCAAGGTTAGTTGTTCAAGGCTTCAGTCAGATAGAAGGTATTGACTACAATGAAGTGTATGCACCTGTTGCACGTCTGGAGGCTATTAGAATCTTTCTAGCCTACGCATCCTTCAAGAAATTCAAGGTGTACCAGATGGATGTTAAAAGTGCATTTCTTCACGGAGTAGTCGAAGAGGAAGTATATGTCGAGCAACCACCGGGGTTTGAAGATCCATTACATCCTGACAGAGTTTTACTACTTAACAAAGCGTTATATGGTCTTCATCAAGCACCTCGAGCCTGGTATGAGACACTGTCTACCTACCTGCTGAACAACGGGTTTAGACGGGGTTTGATCGATTGTACCCTCTTCATCAAAGAAAAAGGTGAAGATCTTCTGTTGGTACAGGTATACGTCGATGACATTATCTTTGGTTCTACCGATGATAAGTTATGCAAGGAATTTGAGAAGGTGATGCAAGATCGATTCGAGATGAGTGCGATGGGTGAAATGACGTTCTTCTTGGGTTTGCAAGTTAATCAGTCCGAATCTGGAATTTTTATCCATCAAACCAAGTACGTCAGAGACATCTTGAGCCGGTTCCAGATGTCCGATTCAAAGCCAATTTCTACTCCTCTTCCGCAGAATCACAGGATTACTCCAGATGAAAAAGGGGAAGCTGTGGACTCTTCACTTTATCGTGCTATGATTGGATCTTTAATGTATCTCACCGCATCAAGACCCGACATTATGTATCCAACGTGCCTTCTCGCCAGATACCAAGCGAATCCGAAGGTCTCTCACTATGCTGCTGTCAAAAGGATTTTTCGTTATCTGAAGGGTTGCCCTGACACCGGGTTATGGTACCCTAAGGATGATAACTTCGATCTCAAGGCTTACAGTGATTCTGATTTCGGCGGCTGCAAGAAAGATGGCAAATCAACTACAGCAGGATGTCAGTTCTTAGGCAATCGCCTAGTCACTTGGCAGTGCAAGAAGCAGACATGTGTGGCTACGTCTACATGTGAAGCGGAATACATTGCTGCGTCTAGTTGCTGCTCCCAGGTTCTATGGATCCAACAACAGATGCGGGACTACGGTTTTGAATTCCTAACTACTCCTATTTATGTTGATAATGAAGCTGCTTTACAGATCACTAGAAATCCTGTACAGCACTAAAAAACGAAGCACATCGATATTAAATATCACTTCATACGTGATTGCTTTGAAAAGAGACTTATCGATGTGGTTCACATTCATACCGATCACCAACGTGCCGACCTTTTTACCAAAGCATTTGATAAATCAAGATTCGATTATTTACTTTTGGTAAACGGCATAAAGGTGAAGCAAGAGTAACTGACATCGGGAAATCGTTTTTGTAAATATTTTTCTAAATCCAAAAAAAAAAAAAAAAAAAATCCAAAAATATGTTTTTACTTTATTTTATTTTTGAATTTTAGGGGGAGAAAATTCAGAAAAAAAAACACAAAAACAATAGAAAAACAAAAATGAGTTTCTTGGTAATATAAGAGAAAATGATATTACATCAGAGGTCGGTCGAAACATGTTTCTAGAAATCAAAAGAAAAGAAAATGATAAGTAGCTCTACTAATGATGTACCGGTAGACTCACGATCATTTTAAAGTATGCAGGAGATATAAACATAACGAACTGAAAACCGCGTGGGAACCGCTCATTGGCATATGGTCTTGGTACCGAAATTTCGTTTGATAGATTGCCGAGGTTCTGAGATATTCGGGGTTTATGCTGTTTATCATTTGGGTATCATGGTTGTTTCTATAAAGGACGTAAGTCTAGATCTTCCATGATACTATACATACGTGTACATACTGCATTCGACCTCAATAAGTGATAAACAATCACATGTCCATTCAAATAAGTGATAAAATATCACATTTATCCGGGAGTCAAGTTCGTCTCTCTGCTGTACGGAAGTACTGACCTGTTCACGGACTTGCTCCTGTGCCCTCATGCATATGAAAATCAAGTTCCTCATCAATAAGTGATTTCATCACATAGGGCTTGGTTTTCAAACTCAAATAAGTGACTTGTTCACATTTTATATACGTTAAAAACGGATGATAAATGGTATACTCGCCAGTAAGATGAACTCTCGTGCATACCTTGATACGGGAATGTGTCGTGAGTGGATGAACACCGGTCGGTAAGTATAAATCATACCTTAAATGTATCTCAATGTATTATGATTACACTTGATCGCTGAGTTTAAGTGGATAACAATATCGGTAATTGTGGTAGAATACTTATCCACTTCTGTAAAAGAATATTAAAAGGAAATGTGTTTTGACAAAAGACCGCAAACTGATATGATTCTCTTCGCCAGAAACTCGCAAAAATATTGTTGTGTTTGTACATATTTATTTACTGTTTAACCTTTATTGTCTTATTTTAAACAGTTTTGTCGTTTGGTGCATATCAGCACGACATTAGCGGTGATGTCGTTTGATAACATTCAAAGGATATTAGAATTGTTGTCTTTTATTTTATCAAAATCCAAAAAGATTTTCAATTTAATATTATTTTTGATTAACCGATGTTGGTGCTCGATCAGATACCTGGCAAGCCGAGATACTTCATAAAACTGACCTTTGCAGAACTTCATAACGGGCAATTTTTCAAAATGGTCGTTTCTGAAAACTTTTAAGAATTTGAAGGGTTTGAATTGCAAATTCCCAAAATCCACAGTGTTGGTGAAAATGTGATCCTTCGAGGAAGCAATGGCCCTCGAAAGATCAGATGGTCAATGAAAGTCAATCTTGATGCTCGAAAGATAAATTGGTCAACGAAGGATTTGACCAATTGGATCCTTCGAGCTGATCAGACTTTTCGAAAGATGGATCAGGTCGAAAGATATCCTTCGAGGATCGTCTTTCGAGGTTGTTGAGGGTTCCCACAAATATCTGGCATCTTTCGATCCAGATCTGGATCCTTCGACCCAAAATCTCATCCTCCGAAGTTGATGAAGAAAATACCGTTGTTGAAGATGAGGACAGATTTTCTGGGTAACTTTCGTTGCTGGGTTTATGATGCAGATACTGGAGAAGCGGTGATCTTATTCCAAGACAGTCAGGAGAACTTTCGAATGATAGATCCAATGTGGATTACTAATATGTCCAGGTCGGATATTATTATTCTTAAGGATCACGAGATCAACTACTTGGTTAGGGATCGTGCACAAGCAATGGAGTTTCAGAAGATGGCCTTGTATTGCTTCAACCTACTTGTGAATGCGGGAAGTGCATGGTCAACGCATCACTTAACGGTTGAAAGGACGTCAGAGACTTGAAGACACGAAGATCGAGACAAAGCTACAGCCAAGGGGGAGTTTGTTGGTGCACTTGTGTCTGTACTTTGTCTGTATTTTGTTATGATATAAAACGATGTCTTTTGTTAGTCTTGTTTACGTCTTATGTTTGTTAATATGTGTTTTGATGTAAGTTTGACCAAGTCAACCATCCTCCTGGTTTGACTTGACCAAACAGTTAGAACATGGTTTGTAAGATGTTTGTGTCGAAGGATGAGTCATCGAAGGATTGTTTATATCCTTCGATGAGCTCGAAGGATAAACCTTCGATGGATATAGATGGACCTCGAAGGATATCATCCTTCGAGGTATATGTGATCCTTCGGTAGGTTTCAGATCGATAGATGATCTTTCGATCAGTCTATCTGATCCTTCGACCAGACGATCTGTGATTGGTATATATATAGTCATGTAATGTGTTCACTTGAGGAGTGAGTGAACTTAGTCTTGTAGAGAGCGTATTTTCAGTTTGGTCAAGGGCTGTAACCGTGTCCACTGAAATACAAGAGAAAACTTTGATATCTCGTGTGTCTACCTTTCTCTTTGTAGCTTGTGTTCTCATATAAACTACCGGTTTGCATTCTAGCTTGGATTCCGCACTTGCTAGTGTGTTAAACATAACAAGGATAAGGTTTAACCTCAACCTCCGAGGGACCTACATAAACACGTCCATCAGATTAAAAATTCTGATGTCTTCATTGTTGTTAGACCTGATAATTGCTTCTCCAGTTTTACCGTCGTAGAACCACTGTTTGAAATTTATAAGCATAACGGGTTACTCTGAAGGTATCTTCACCCTGGTCACAACCTTTCTTGGGTCTATCACCCACGTCACCTTTCCCTTTCCAGTGACTGGGTCTTTTGTGGTCTTTGACACTCTTCTTCTTGGACGTCTTGGTTTGAACATGGTAAAACCTCTTACGCATTCACGCAAGATGAGTCTTTCAAAGTCTGGTCCAACGCTGTTGTTCGTCGGATTGATCATTTCAAGTTTACGCAACTCACGAGCATCCCAGGTTAGAAAGGTTTGCATATCAAGACTAGTACGGAAGTGTTGTATTACCCCTCCCTTTTATTTAACTATGAACATTCCTTTCAGATCATAGTACTTCCACCCTATGATTCTATCAGTCACATCAGTCTTTTCAAAAGTAACAACCTGATAAAAGTCTGGCAATTTCTCGCGTTCTTTCTTGAACCATTCAGGGTGTTTAGGGGCCATTTCCTCGCCTCCATCAGTTTCATATGTCACCTCCTCCTCGAGCCCCCATTCAAAAAACTTTGAGGGCATTTCATATCTATCTACCTCATCCTCTTCGCTGTCTCCCTCGTAAACTACATCCAATTCCGATTCAAGATTCTTTTTCTTTTTGGTTGCTTCTGCAGCTTTTCGTTTCTTTTCTTCTTCCTTGAATTTGTCAAAGTTAAAAATATATTCTCCAGTGTACTTTGGTTTCGGATTTGCGGTTGCGTATAGCTCTTGCAGCATCTCATGCATTTTGACCATTCCCTCATGTTGGAATCTTAGGAACTTTTTTTATTCTGACACAAACCCGTGCAATTCTCTGTTCTTCTTTTTCATATCTTTGACTTTATCTTTCAGCACGTTGGTGTCGTTGACCTGGTTCTTTAATAAGTAGAACTCTTTAGCAGGATATGAGCCGATTTCTTTTGACAATCGGTTGAAGAGTTCTTAAGAAGGTCGAGGTCTTCTGGGAGGAGGTGGCGGAGATGCACGAGTTGATGAAGTGGGCATGGATTAAGTGTCTTTTGAAGATCCCTATCTTGTTCTTCACTTTTTACGTGTGGGACATTTGACCGGAGTGGATTCTTGGGGTTCCATAAGCAGGTTGTCAACAAACTCATTTAACTGCTAGTTCTCTTCTGTCACCACAATTGGTGTTTCAGATTCTGTCATTTCTCTTTATTTTCATCCTTCGTTCTTTTTTTTTTTTGCTTCTCTTACAGCATGCAAGGCTTGCATTCTTTTGATTTTTCTCGATTTGATCCAGCTCTAATATTATCTCCCATGATTCTTCCTGGATTTAGTTGAGCCTTTTTAGCTTTTCTTAGATCCCCCCTCTTCGACAACTTTCTTCCCTTTGTCCTTGCGTTTTGAGGCTGATTGGGGTTCTTCTTCAACTTCTTGTTCTTTGTTCCTTTGTTTTTCTCTGGCCTCTCTTACACCTTCTCTGTATTTTCTTTAGACTCGAGAAGGATGGGAAGTCTTTCCTTTCTGTACATCCAATGATGTAACATCACCCATTCTTTCGTCATTAGCTCAGTGATTTGCCTTCCCATTAGAAGCTGAAATTTGTATAAGTTTCCATCGTTTGGAAGATTCAGATGTTGATCGTCGATGAGAAGTTGAATAAATCTTAGATACTAAGCCCATGTAGTTTAGTTGGCGTTGTAGACCATACAATAAAATATTAGCCCAGATATATTGAAAGGCTGGTTTGTGCATAGTTTCAGCATTGCTGCCGACCACTCCATATTCAAGCCATCATAACCTCCCTTTTGATGTACGATACTTAGAGCGAACACCTGTAAATTGAATCTCCAGTCTTTGGTCAGCTCGTTTATCTTGATCTCGTTTCTTGTTCTGAAATCTCCCAAATAATTCATTCCTCTGAACCCCTCAAGGATTTTTTTTCCTTCTTCATTCTCATTGGATCCTTGGGATTGTCTCCAAGACTCAATACTTTTCGTACTCTTTCTTCAGTCATGATTACTTGCTTGTTTCACATCGTTGTTGTGATCGTTTTAACTCTGTCTATTGTCTTTACTTTGGCAGTCTTCCAAAATTCTTCTGTGTGTATGTGGTAAATCCTTGGATTTACTTGAACTACATAACTGACCTTGCTCCTTGATAGCCAATCCATGACATCTTCAAAATCTGGTTTTGGTGGAACTAACGTTATGGGTTGGTTGTGCTTCCTGGTTCCATCCCATCCTAACGGTTCCGCCATTCTGAAACACACAAACGAGCCAAGTGAGATATAGGTTCTGAAACGTAACTGTTAGTTTAGATTATATTTACACACAAATAAAAAATAAAATAAAGAATGTATAAATACGTTGCTAATTACGCTAGTAAAAACGCTGCTGATTCTACGATTAGGGATAATTACGCCGGCTAATAAGATATTCACGCAGGTCACTATTGTTAATTACGCGGTAGTATTTACAAGATCTAGTCAATTACACCTGTTGAATAAGGTTAATTACATGGTGAACGAGTCGCGTAATTAAGTCTGACTTCAAGATTTGATCAGCGTAGATGCTTATCTACGCTGATTACCTTGCGTATTTGTCAAATACGTCGGGTGCTCGAACTCACATTCGAGACGTTAACTACGCGACCCGTGTTCTTCATTAAATACGCCATGTTCAATAATTACGCAGTCTTCAAGTTTTTCATAAACCCTTTGAAAACCCATAACAGATCCGATCATAAACATAAATTAATCGATGATATGAAACAAGCTCGTGATATATGCTTTGATTTACTATCCGATTTAGAAGTACCTTAACACTTGTTCAATTGATCCTTAAACGTTTCTTTGAGAGATAGGATTTGAAAGATTGTGTCTGATGAAAAAGGTTTTGAGTATTGTTATGAAGAAGATAACGGGTTTAAACACAATAAATACTTTTCAAAATTCAGCCCCTAAGCGTATTTATAAATACATTGGGTTATTATTTATGCTGCCTATATTTAACCCTATCCACTTCTAGATTTTTGAGATATTTACAAAAATGCAAATTAAATACGCTCGAACATGTCTAATTTTCTCAAAAAGCGTGCTCTTTTTGTTAGAATTCAGGCAAAATTGAAAAATAATTTTGAGAAAAATAAAAATTGGGCAATTTGGACACTGAAATTTGTTTTTCGAACCAAGGAAGTCCTTTTCATAATTTCCTTTTGTTTGACGCTTCTTGACTTTCCTCCAAAAGATCATACTGGTAAAACTTGTCGGTTTCTCTTTTGTTTTGTTTTTTACTAATCGAGGCACAAGAAAAACTGTCAGTATGTTTGTCCCTTTAAATCCATGCATCCTTCTTTTAACATGCTTTCAGTGAGAATTTTATCATGTTGTGATAATACTGATAAAAATGTTCATGAACCCCACTCAAGCTAAGAAAGTAGAATAATATGCCTATTAGTCCCACATCAGGACATAACCCCACGATCAAGGTATGCGCAAAGCTTCCTCATAGCAGGTGAATATATTGACTTCATTCGTTTGAAATATACAGAGTCAGGGCATTGGTGAACATGTATGTACTTTCGTACAATCAAAGCGACCAATGTTGACCTGACTAGGGCTAGGCAGATACCTCGTTGTGGTATGACTACTTTGAATAACTCGTTTAGGTAAGCTTCTTCATTTGCATGGTTTTTGGTCTCTTTGGCTCTTCTAAAGATACCATAATCGTGTCTAGGTCTGCATATATCTAGATGCAACAGAAGAGCGATTATCATATCCTCCGAATGAGTAATCAATATAATGACCCGAAATCTCAGACTTTGGCAACCTATCAATGCAAGGTTTAAGACCATTAAGCCATATGCCGTAACGTGTTACCCGCAAGATGCACAATATTGTGGGTATCCAGAATTTTTGTGTGATCTTTATCTTTGTCTTCTAATCGTAGTTTACTCGATGGGTGTTGCTGAATCTACTGACATTAGGGATGAGCAAATACCGATACCGTCCCGATCCCGAAAAATACCAATCCTGAATCTTGTGTAAACTTGGTACCGATACCGAAATATGTCGGTACGGTACGGTATCGGTATTTTGAGGGTAAAATTTGGTATTTTACTGATACCGTACCGTACCGATACCAAAAATTCCAAAAAGTGGATACCGTTTCCGGTACCGAAAAAATTCAGGATCGGGATCGGTATCGGGACGATATTTTATACCAATTGCTCATCCCTAACTGACATGTCGTTGCTTGGTACCCTGATTCTCCTAGCTTTTGTGTTTCAAAGTAGACAAAGTGTTAGCAGTTTTCTATCATTTCTTTCATAAACAGGTGTCAGGAAGAAATCAAATTTTCTTTACTTGTCTTTGTAATTTTCTGGATAACTTCCCCCTTAAAATTTAATTTCGTATGTCTGTTGTCCGATTAAATAAATGTTAATAATCAGAAAATCTTTTGATGGGCACAACTTTACGAGAAATGTTTAATTCAGAATATGTTTTTTTTAAATACAAGGATAGAGTATGTACAGACGGTGACTTAAACGAAGTTCATTTCCATTCAAGGAAATTGATCATTTCAAACCAGGTTACCAACTAGTTAAAACGAGTTTTATCAAAGGCTTTTGTAAAGATGTCAACTTTATATTATGTAGTATCCACTTGCACCACTTGAATATATCATTTTTCATACGCATCTCGAATTGCATGAATTCAGTTTTCGATATGTTTTGTCTTCAAGTGATGGATTGGATTCTTCACAATTCTTAGACATGCCTCCTTGTCGATGAATATTGGGGTCTTCATGATGTTGATCCCATAATCCAGCAACTGATTTTGTATCCAGAGAACTTATGAACAACAACTGTAGGCCACCGTGTATTTAGCTTGAGCAGTAGATGTGGAAACTGTTGTCTGCTTTTTTACTCTGCCACGAGATGAGACGATTCCCTAAGAATTGGCATCCTCCTAAAACTAATTTTCTGTCGACTTTACAACCTGCATGGTCACTGTCAGAATAAGCAATAAGATCAAAATTACTATCTTTAGGATACCAAAGATCGAGCTTAGGTGTTCCTTTTAGGTAGCGGAAGATTCGTTTGACCGCAGTTTCATGAGATTCTTTAGGGTTAGTCTGAAAACGAGCGCATATACAGACAAATGTCAGGCCTACTTGCGGTTAGATACATTAAAGAGCCTATCATTGAGCAATAAAAGGACTTGTTCATAGGTTTTCCTTGAAGATCAGGTGTAAGTTCAGTCTGAGATGCAAACGGTGTGCTTGCTATTTTACAGTCGGTCATACTGTATTTTGCGACAATATCCCTGATGTATTTTTCCTGATGAATAAGGATCCTGTCTTCTCTTTGCTGTACTTACAATCCCAAGAAAAAAGTGAGTTCCCCATCATGCTCATTTAGAACTTTGCTTTCATCAGCATCTTGAATTCCTTGCAGAGGGTTTCATCTGTTGACCCAAAGATGATATCGACTACGTAAATCTGAACCAACATTACATTGTCTCCTATTCTTTTGGTAAAGAGAGTCATATCAATTCTTCCTCTTGTGTATCCACATTCCAAAATATATGTTGACAAAGTCTCATTCCAAGCTCGTGGTGCTTGTTGAAGACCGTAGAGAGCTTTATCTAACTTGTAGTAACGTTTGGGAAAGTGTGGATCTTCAAATCCAGGAGGTTGACAGAATACACTTCTTCTTTCACCTTTCCATAAAGGAACACACTCTTCACATCCATTTGATACACCTTGAAGTTTTTGTAAGATGCATATTCCAAAAAGATTCTAATGGCTTCTAATCTCGCAACCCGAACAAAAACTTCTTCAAATTCTATCCCTTCCTCTTGAAGAAAACCATGAACCACCAATCTTGCTTTGTTCTTGATTACTACACCCCGATCATCCATCTTGTTGTGAAAAACCCATTTTGTGCCAATTGGACACTTGCCTTCTGGTAGATCAACGAGTTCCCACACTTTAAGTTTTCAGAACTAAGACAGTTCTTCTTGCATGGCCTACACCCAGTTGGAGTCTTGAATAGCTTCTTCTATATCAAACGTACAATCCTTTGTTGATGACGTATGTCTGTCCATGAGTTCGGACGCCGTCTTCCACAGAACCAATAAGATTCTCAAGAGGGTGATTTCGATTGGTTTTGTAACTCACGTTGGGATTGGTTTCAATTTGTTGAGGTAGATTAGTGTTTGTCAACATAGATGATTGGCGGTCCTTCATTCTAAATTTGATCATCCACATTCATTTGTGAAGAAGAAACATCATTTGAGGATGCGTTCTTAGGCGAGGTGTCACCATTAACTTCTTCTACAAGAAGCATTGGGTCAGCCGAGAAGGGAGTGAAAAGAGTGGTGAAAG
>JARYGA010004556.1:0-16463 GCA_030545235.1 Helianthus tuberosus | reverse complement strand
AGAAGTAGGTGGTTTTGAGAAAATGGGAGTCGGTTTCTTCGCAGCATTCTCTGTATTCTTCTGGGATCCAGAAGGTGGTGGAGGCAAAGGAGGAACGCCTTGTGAGGAAGTGAATGAGGGCATCAAGTTTGAAGCATTCTTCGATGAGGAAGCCATCTGCTTGGTTGTAGTGAGCCGAATTAAGCACAGGAATGCGTATTTTCTTAAGGACGAAGCACCAATTGCCCCACGGTGGGCGCCAAACTGTTTTGGTCAAAAAATCTGATGAGGATATTGCAACCAAACTCTTTGTTTAGGGGAATGATGCTTAAAATATATAACAGCGATGAGGATCACTTCAATGTAAAGTGCACAAACAACACAAAGATTTATACGGGGAAAAAGCCCTTGATCAAGAGTTGATCTCCGGCACAAAAAACCCCGGGTGATGGAAACTACCGATCACCAAGCTCAAATAAATGAATAAGTGTTTACAACTTCGGATAGTAACGAGCTAGGTACAAGGATCACTACGGTGAAATGTGTTAAAAGTGTAAGTAATTGCTAAGTGTTTGAATGAGAGCTTGTATGAGCGTATGTACGAGTGTGTGTAACTGAGAAATGACTAAGTGTTTTCTACTAGCTCGTTACTCCCTTTTTAAAATAGAAATAACCACCTAAACTAACTATCCGACTTTTGTGCCAAGCCTCCATGTTCTCCACAACGTCCATTTTTAGCTAAGCACGTGCATAATAGTTTAGGAATATTCTCCAGGAATGTCGCCAAGACTTGGTCAAGCTTAATATACCTGCGAGATATTACAAAACATAAGTAAACAATCATTAGTACGAGGATCCTTAAAGTGATCCATGATCCTGATCCTGAAGCTCTTCTGAGGATCACCACCCGTCACAGAAGTAATGATCACTAATTAGGATAACGAATAAGGATCACTAATTGTTAGAAAATCCTCCCCTAACACATAGTGTGTCCAATTTGTTCCTTGAACATCATATTGACTAGCCTTTGATAAGTAGCACCTGCATTCCTTAATCCAAATGGCATAGCAATATAACAGTATATACCAGTTGGGGTCATAAAGGCTGTATCCTCTTGATCAGATGGTTCCATCTAAATTTGTTGAAATCCAGAGGAAGCATCCATAAAAGTCAACAACTCATGACCTGTGGTAGCATCCACCATGGAGTCTATGTGGGGTAATGGGAAAGGATCCTTGGGACATGCCTTGTTCAAATCAGTAAAATCGACACATACCCTCCACTTTCCATTTTTCTTTTGAAAAACAACCACATTGGCTAACCATCTTGGATACTTAACCTCTCTTATCATACCTGTTAGGGGAGGATTTTCTAACAATTAGTGATCCTTATTCGTTATCCTAATTAATGATCCTTACTACTGTGACAGATAGTGATCCTCAGAAAAGCTTCAGGATCAGGATCATGGATCACTTTAAGGATCCTCGTAGTGACGATTGTTTACTTGTGTTTTCTATTATTTTGCAGGAAGTTCATCTTGGACCTAGTCTTAGCGACATTCTTGGAGAATATTCCTTGACTATCTCGCACGTGCTTGGCCAAAAATAGACGTTGTGGAGAACGTGGAGGCATGGCACGAAAGTCGGAAAGTTTGTTAGCTAGTTATTTTCTTATTTTAAAGGGGTAACGAGCTAGTTAGTAACACGGAGTCATTTCTGATTTACACACACACTAGTACAAACGTTCATACCAGCTCTCGTTCAAACACTTAGCAATTTCATACACCTTTTACACGTTACATTCTAGTGATCCTTGTACCTAGCTCGTTACTATCCGAAGTTGTAAACATTTATTGATTTATTTGAGCTTGGTGATCGGTAGTTTCCATCACCCGGGGTTTTTTGTGCCGGAGATCAACTCTTGATCAAGGGCTTTTTCCCCGTATAAATCCTTGTGTTGTTTATGCAATTTACATTGAAGTGATCCTCATCGTTGTTACACATTTTAAGCATCATTCCCCGAAACAAAGAGTTTGGTTGCAATATCCTCATCAGATTTTTTGACCAAAACAGTTTGGCGCCCACCGTGGGGCAATTGGTGCTTTGTCCTTAGAAAAATACGCATTTCTGTGCTCATTTCGGTTCACTACAACCAAGCAAATGGCTTCCTCAGCGAAGAATGCTTCAAATTTGATGCCCTCATCCACTTCTTCACAAGGCGTCCCTCCTTTGCCTCCACCACCTTCTGGATCCCAGAAGAATGCTGAGAATGCTGCGAAGAAACCAACTCCCATTTTCTCAAAACCTCCAACTTCTTCTGCTTCTTACACTCCCACTACTAGTGACATGTTTACTTTGATTTTGCAGATGAAGGATCAGATACGGCAACAGGATAAGACCAACGAGAGGATTCTCAAAGAAATCGGAGATCTCAAGAAACAAAAGACAACGGCAGAGGATCATTCCCCACTAGTGCCGAAATCCTTGAATTTTGATACTCCGGTGATTACTTCTCAGCCATCAGTGGTTCCAGACGTTCAATATGTGGGTGGACCGAAAGGAGTGCACTATGGAACAACAACAATGACCCAGGCATCAGGTTCCTATTTCCAGCCAGCGGGATCCTATCCTCAGCATATGGGATCCCTCACGAATTCAGGAGGATATTTAGGAATGCAGCAGGTTCAAGGATCCTCCTTTGTTCCAGGATCATCCCAGGTTCAAGGATCCTCTTTTGTTCCAGGATCATCCCTGGTTCAAGGATCCTCCTTTGTTCCAGGATCATCCCAGGTTCAAGGATCCTCCTTTGTTCCAGGATCATCCCAGGTTCAAGGATCCTCCTTTGTTCCAGGATCATCCCAGGTTCAAGGATCCTCCTTCGTTCCAGGATCGTCTCAGTTTCCGGGATCCTTCCAGATGCCAGGATCCTTGAGGAGTTTGCAAACAGGAAGTTCAGATGTCCATCAGGGAGATTTTATTCCAATGCAGACCAATGCTCCTACTGGTCCCTCGATTATTCCAGAGCCTCAACAATATGGATTAACATCCAATCTTCCTAATCTGAATCCGATGGGAGGTAACACTTTTAATAATTCTTATACTACTAACCATGGTCTTATGCAGGATCCAGGTATCAATCATGCCATGGCCAGAGAATTGCAAAAGTTAAAGGATATGATATCAAGTGTTCCAGGAGTGGTCAAACCTATCCCAGAGATTGCAGATGGGAGCCACAAGATATCTCGTTTTGCACCACCAATCTGTGATGCTGAGATACCTAAGAGGTTCCACGTGCCAACACTGAAGCTGTATGATGGTTCGACAGATCCTGAGGAACACATAGCACAATATAGGGAGAGGATGGAGATCAATCCAATTCCAGAAAGGTTAAAGGAAGCATGCCTGTGCAAGGGATTCGGATCCACTCTTACTGGATCAGCTCTCAAATGGCTGCTAAGTCTTCCTCCCTATTCTATTACCTCATTTGCTAACCTAGTTAACTTGTTTAATAATCAATTTTCTTATAGTAGAAAATTTGAACGATTAACTAGTGATTTATATAGGATAACACAGGGTCATAATGAATCATTAAGGGATTACATTACCAAATTCAGTAAAGAATCCTTAGACATTCCCAACTTAGATATAGCCACGGCTGTTGAGGCCTTCAAAATGGGATTGCTTAGGGATTCATTGTTCTATGATGATCTTGTTATGACACCATGCAGGAACTTAGATGAGGTAAGAACACGAGCACTTAGGTTCATTCGGCTAGAAGACGATAAGAGGATCCAGGAGAGGTTAGCAGGATCCTGAAAGCAGGATAAGCAAGGATCCTCATTCAGGAACAACAAGTTCAAATCCTATAACAGATCTGATAACCAGAACGTGCATTCTGTTGATCAAGAAGAGGATGATGAGGATTATCCTCCAATTTCTGAATATTGTTTTTGTGTTGATAACAACGAACTAATCCTTGCGATGCAGAACCTAGGTGATAAAGCTAGATGGCCAAGAAAAAATGATAGGCCAGCTGCAACTAAGGATAAATCCAAGTGGTGTGCATACCATGAAGATTTTGGGCATCTCACAGAAGAATGCATTGCACTAAGAATGGAAATTGGATACTTGTTGAGCAAAGGGCATCTAAAGGAATTGCTGGGAAGAAAAAAGTCAAAGACTCAGGATCCTGAAAGGATCCCTGAGAAGGCTCCAGCCCCTCCAGCAGATGCACAAGTGATAAACTTCATTTCTGGAGGATCAGACATTTGTGGCACATCCTTCTCAGCTGCTAAAAGGCACGCAAAGGAAACTAAAATGGATAATGGAGAAAGACCAATTCGAACATCAAGTGTCTCCGAAGGAAAAGTCATAACCTTTGATGAGGATGATCGTGTTGATATCCAGGATCCTCATCACGATGGTTTAGTCATTACCCTTTTCATTTCTAACCATTTTGTTCGCAGGATCCTTATAGACGGAGGGAGTTCAGTGAACATTATCCAGCTTGATGTTCTAAAGAAGATGGGTATCCCTGAATCAGATATCATACCAAGATCCTCCGTGCTCGTGGGATTTAGTGGCGAAACTAAGAATACCCTGGGGGACATTAAACTCCCAATATACATTGAAGGCCTACACTCTTATCAAAAATTTTGTGTTATTGACTGTTTATCTTGTTGTAATGTTATCCTTGGCAGGCCCTGGATACACGATATGAAAGCAGTCCCATCTACCTACCATCAATGTGTGAAGCTCCCTAGTCCTTGTGGAGTAGTGAAGATTGATAGTGATCAGCAGGAGGCTAAGAATTGCTATACTTCATCGATGAAACCAGCCTCGAAGTCAAGGGAGCAATAGCAATCAAAGTATCCTCCAAGGGATGTCTTGGAGGCAAGAGAGCAGGATGTGGTAGAAATCCTCATGAACCCCGATGATCCTGAATCCAAAATCTATATCGGATCAGGGATCCTTGGCGAAATGAAAGAAGACCTCGTATCCTTCCTCAAAAGGAGAAAGACTACCTTTGCATGGAAACACGAAGACATGACTGGTGTACCCAAAGATATAATCACTCACAAACTCGGGATTGACAGATCCTTCAAACCAATCCATCAAAGGAGAAGGAAGTTTGCACCGGAAAGGAATGCCATTATCCAGAAAGAGGTAGAGAAATTGCTCCGGGCAGGTATGATTAGAGAGGTCAAGTATCCAAGATGGTTGGCCAATGTGGTTATTGTTCAAAAGAAAAACGGAAAGTGGAGGGTATGTGTCGATTTTACCGATTTAAATAAGGCATGTCCCAAGGATCCTTTCCCGTTACCCCACATTGACTCCATGGTGGATGCAACCGCGGGTCATGAACTGTTAACTTTTATGGATGCTTCATCTGGATTCCAACAAATCCAAATGGAACCATCCGACCAAGAGGATACAGCCTTCATGACTCCAACTGGTATATACTGCTATATTGCTATGCCGTTCGGACTAAGAAATGCAGGTGCAACATATCAAAGGCTGGTGAATATGATGTTCAAGGATCAGATTGGACAAACTATGGAGGTTTACATAGATGATATGGTGGTAAAATCCTTAAAAGCTGAGGATCACCTAAGAGACTTGGAGGAAGCATTCGATATCCTTGACAAATATAATATGAAACTTAATCCTTCAAAATGTCACTTTGGTGTTAAAGCAGGTAAATTTTTAGGATATATGGTGACAAAGAGAGGCATTGAAGCTAGCCCGGAACAGATCAAAGCAATAGTGAACATCAAATCCCCGGCCAATGCTAAGGATGTTCAAAGGCTAACAGGCAGGATAACAGCTTTGAACAGATTTATATCCAAATCCTCAGAGAAGTGCAAAGAATTCTATGATATCCTAAGGCACCTGGTGGAAAAGTATTCATGCTTGCTATGACTGATTACTTCTCCAAGTGGATAGAGGCTGAAGCTTTTGCCCAAGTCAGAGAAAAGGAAGTTATATCCTTCATTAAAAGAAATATTATAACTAGATTTGGAATTCCTTCTGAGATTATATGTGATAATGGTTCCCAATTTATTGGGGGCAGAACCACTAACTTTTGTGACAGTTGGGGGATTAAGATGATAACATCAACACCAGTCCACCCACAAGCTAATGGTCAAGCAGAATCATCCAACAAGATTATCATCAATAATTTGAAGAAGAAGCTTGGATCCAAGAAAGGGAAATGGGCAGAAGAACTACCCTATGTGCTTTGGGCTGATAGGACAACCCCTAAGAATGCTACTGGTCAAACACCATTCTCTTTGGTATTCGGGGCAGAATCAGTGATCCCAACAGAAATGGTGGTCCCAACTGCTAGAACAAGTACCCGTGATCCTGATGAAAATGATGAGAACTTGGCTCAAGACCTGGATACTATTGAAGAAATCAGGGATATGGCTAGGATAAGGATGGCCAGTTATCAACAAAGAATGGCTGGTGCTTACAACAAAAATGTCAGGATCAGGAGGTTTCAAGTTGGAGATATGGTATTAAGGAAAGCATTTCAGAATACCACCAATCCTGCTGATGGAAAATTGGCTCCAAAATGGGAAGGCCCTTATTTGATTGAAGCTGAAGCAGGAAAGGAGGCATATAGATTGCTAACCATGGAAGGTGATTTGCTACCAAGAGCTTGGAATGCTGTCCACTTGAAGAAATATTTCATGTGAGCAGGATCCTCATGGCACAGATGATCCTCACGATAGGGATATCCTTAAAGGATCCTCAAAGTATCGGTGATCCTTACTTAGGTAATATCCTAAACTTGAACTATTTCATTTCTTTATTTTCTCATATAAGGATAAGGATCATGTATCCTTTGTCCATCTCTCACGTGAGTTGAAGTTTGAAAGTTCAGGTATCCTTAGCATAACATTGGTTATCCGCTGAAGCAATCCGTTCCTTGGGTTTAACCCCAGTTATTTGGGCTTGACCCCAGTTCCGCCTGTAGCGCACGATGATCCTGGTATAGTTCAAGGCAGTGGGACCAGTACTCGCTTTAGGGGCTGATAATTCCATTGTACTGGCTATACCTAGGATCCTACGTATAATGGTAGACGTACCATACATCCGTTCATAAGGTTCTAACGTTTTCACGTTAGCTAAGGTTTCTAACGTTTTCACGTTAGCTAAGGTTTTGGCATATTCATGTCACTAAGTTTGGATAGTCGCCAGTCAGGGCCATACTCCAGTTTACATACGATCCTTGGGCTTGTCCCCAGTTATCCTTGGGCTTGTCCCCAGTTATCCTTGGGCTTGTCCCCAGTTATCCTTGGGCTTGTCCCCAGTTATCCTTAGGCTTGTCCCCAGTTATCCTTGGGCTTGTCCCCGGTTGCTAACTCTTTTCTTATATTGGCTTAGTCCCAAGTTATGCTCTATTTCAGGTTCTTGAAGATAGGCAACTAGGGATCATTGATCCTTACTTTATTCTAAGGTTTGTCTTATAGTTATCCTTATTATGGTTAGGATCCTAACTTGGACCCTCAGGTATGATCCTTAACTATTAATAATTTTATTCATTATTTATTTGAATAACCCTTATACTTGACAACTGAACTTGTAATTCTTAAACCATATCACTTTTTAGAACTTATCGTTTATGGGATATGTGATCCTTGATCATATCCTAAACTTTCTGGATATCTTTTCTAATTTTTCAAGGCTTGATAAGTATAAACAGAATGAACATTACAACGGTTGGAAAGTAAGATATTAAAAAAGGATAACAACACAAGATAAGCGACAAAAGGTTAAGATTTTATTTATTAACAAAAGACTAACCCTTAAAAGGTTGTCAAAATTACCTACCCGAGCATCTACCAGCAAAACGTGGCCCGTCCGCTGGGGTAGGTAAAGGGTGTCCATGATAATAAGTTCAAGAGTAGTGCAGGAATATAAAGGCGGCATGATCACAATGGCTTCATCCCCCAAACAGAGGATCCCTCCACCAATTGCAATCCTGCCTATTGTCCTAAGGATCATACAAGATCCTTAATCCTAAAACCTATTGTTCAAAGTACAAACCATTAAATTGTTCGACATCACAACCACAAAAAGTTACTACCACCAGATGTAAAAAAAATGGGCTCCGGCTACGTCTAGAAATGTCCATCATTGCCCAATTAAGCAGCCTAAACTTTTGCTGCATCACCACCTCCGGCTCCACTTGCTTCACCAGCTTCATCCTTGCTTCCAGCCTCAATTGTCAGGATCTCTTCAGCCTCCTTTTCATCACCCAATTCAGCCAGCCTTGCTTTCCATTCTTCAATTTCCCAGCTGCTTTTGTCGAAGGCAGGATCCTGAGCTTCCAAGGCCATTTGCAGCTTGGTTTTGTACATTGCTATGGCGGCAGAGACTTTGGCATCATCTGTGATCTCCTGCCTTTCATAGTCAAAATTAACCAGCACCTTAGCCATCTCCTGTTTGGTATCCTGGAGTTCCTTCCGAAGATCAGCAAGTGCAAGATCCTTGAGCACGGCAACCTGCTGGAGGTCGGCAATCTTCTTATCCTGATCCTCAACGTGGCCAACATAATCCTCGATCTCAGAGAATTTCTGCAAAGAGGATATAGGATAAGGTCAGGATTAAGTGATCCTCAAATCAGCAGGATATATCAGCAGGATATGTCGACAGGATCTATGAGCAAAGACAATGATCCTTACCTCATTGAAGTACTCGAGGAATTGATGGCGGATTAGAGGCAGACCCTGCAAATCCTCAGCCTCGGAGGCCTTTCTCCTCTTGATTCCCTTTCCTTTGAGAGGTGCCTTGGGGATTGAGGCTGTCGGGCTGGCAGGAACCTTTCTTTTGGAGGATTTGACAGTGGTGAGATCGGTGACACTGAACCTTGAAGCAGCTTTGGCAGATTTTTCAGCACCTACACAACCAAAACAAGATAAGTATCTTTTCTTAATTTACATTTTACTATTTATTTAAACAAGGATACTTACTTGACATTGTGACAGAGCCTGAGGATACCTCCTGAGAGTCTTGGGTTGTTGTCTTAAAAGTTCTAGTTTCAGGATCAAGGTTCCAGAAAGCAGCAAGCCTTTCCCTGGTTGTGGATGTTGTGATGAGATGCGAAACAGAGACAGCTGCATGACACAAGACAAAAGGGGTTAGTGATCCTATCACATAAACAAGACTACCTGGTGATCCTTCTCATGATCCTCCGGCCTACCATGGGTGGACCATGTCTTAGGGAGATCTTTTCCGTTTAGAATGGAATCCCTCCTGACAAAGAAGAAGCGACGTTTCCAATCTTTGTCGTTCTTGGTGACTTTGAGAAGAGGATGATCTGCACCGGGTTTTCGCTTGAACAAATAACGGTGGGAACCAAAGGTAGTAAGATCATACAGTTCCGCCAATTCCGCCATTCCTAAATCAACGCCTTCCTGCTCGATGATCCTCTCTAGGGTATATAAAACCCTCCAAATCATCGGCATGGCTTGGATGTAAGATATGCCGGTCAGGGAAAAGAAGGATTGTGTGAATTCTGGGAAAGGATAGGTGTACCCTATAGTGAATGGAGTAGCTGGAAAGGCAACCCATGTTTCAGAAACATAGTCGCTAAGAACAGTGGGATCAAAGGGTTTGAAAAAAGCACTCGCCGGAAAACAGCGACGGATTTTATCTACTTGTGCATCGTTAAAACAACACCTCTCATTCGCTGAGTCTTTGACGATCTTTTGACTCTTCAAAGGGCTATCCTTCTTGTGATCCTTGCCCGGTGAGCTTCGGAGCATCATTCTTAGAGCGATGGTGATAAAGAAAGAAAAACAGAGTAAGAAAGGTAGAAAGAGAAGAAAGAGATACCTGATTGATCTTCGACTGAGAATATAAAGGGAGTTTCTTTCGAATTTGAATGCATGTTGATCCTATCTATATCTCTATTTATAATTATGATTCTGCAGGATTGTCACTTCTGTGACGTCATGATCTTAACGGCTAGTTCTATTTTAACGGCTATATATCCGTTAGTTAGTTGCGGATAAGATTAAGAAAACATAACTCGCTAGTTTTACATTTCACTCCTTATATTTTGGGGGCAATTGTTAGGGGAGGATTTTCTAACAATTAGTGATCCTTATTCGTTATCCTAATTAATGATCCTTACTCCTGTGACAGATAGTGATCCTCAGAAAAGCTTCAGGATCAGGATCATGGATCACTTTAAGGATCCTCGTACTAACGATTGTTTACTTGTGTTTTCTATTATTTTGCAGGAAGTTCATCTTGGACCTAGTCTTAGCGACATTCTTGGAGAATATTCCTTGACTATCTCGCACGTGCTTGGCCAAAAATAGACGTTGTGGAGAACGTGGAGGCATGGCACGAATGTCGGAAAGTTTGTTAGCTAGTTATTTTCTTATTTTAAAGGGGTAACGAGCTAGTTAGTAACACGGAGTCATTTCTGATTTACACACACACTAGTACAAACGTTCATACCAGCTCTCGTTCAAACACTTAGCAATTTCATACACCTTTTACACGTTACATTCTAGTGATCCTTGTACCTAGCTCGTTACTATCCGAAGTTGTAAACATTTATTGATTTATTTGAGCTTGGTGATCGGTAGTTTCCATCACCCGGGGTTTTTTGTGCCGGAGATCAACTCTTGATCAAGGGCTTTTTCCCCGTATAAATCCTTGTGTTGTTTATGCAATTTACATTGAAGTGATCCTCATCGTTGTTACACATTTTAAGCATCATTCCCCGAAACAAAGAGTTTGGTTGCAATATCCTCATCAGATTTTTTGACCAAAACAATACCTGCTCGAAGTAGCTTATCTACCTCTTCCTGGATAATGGCATTCCTTTCAGGTGCAAACTTCCTCCTCTTTTGATGGATAGGCTTAAATGACTTGTCAATGCCAAGTTTGTGAGTAATTATATCCTTAGATATACCTGTCATTTCTTCATGTTTCCAGGAAAATGTGGATTTCCTTCTCTTAAGGAAGGATACTAGCTCCTGTTCGATGTCGCTAAGGATCCCTGATCCTATGAAGATCTTGGATTCAGGATCCTCAGGATCCGTGAGGATTTCTTTCAAATCCTATTCTCTTGCCTCCAAGACATCTCTTGAAGGATACTTTAATTGCTATTGCTCCCTTGGTCTTGAGGCTGGCTTCATTGATGAGGTATAGCAGTTTTTAGCCTCCTGTTGATCACTCTCAATTTTCACCACTCCCCAAGGACTTGGAAGCTTTACACATTGATGATAGGTGGATGGGACTGCCTTCATGTCATGTATCCATGGCCTGCCAAGGATAACATTACAACATGATAAGCAATCTATAACACAAAACTTTTGATAAGAATGCAATCCTTCAATATAGATTGGGAGTTTGATGTCCCCCAATGTATTTTTAGTTTCTCCACTGAATCCCACAGGTACTGAGGATCTTGGGATAGTATCAGACTCCGGGATATTCATCTTCTTGAGGACATCAAGCTGAATGATGTTCACAGAGCTTCCTCCATCTATAAGGATCCTGCGAACAAAGTGGTTAGAAATAAACAATGTATTTACAAGACCATCATGATGAGGATCCCGGACATCAACACGATCATCCTCATCAAAAGTTATGACTTTATCCTGGGTGACAACGGAGGTCCGGACGGGTCTGTCTCCATTATCTATCTTGGTTTCCTTAGCGTGTCTTTTTGCTGCTGAAAAGGATGTACCACAGATGTCTGATCCACCGGATATGAAATTTATGACTTGTGCATCTGCTGGAGGAGCAGGAGCCCTTTCCGGGATCCTTTCAGGATCCTGGACCCTTGACTTCTTTCGTCCCAAAAGCTCTTTCAAATGCCCCTTGCTCAACAAGTAACCAATTTCCTTTCTAAGTGCAATACACTCTTCAGTGAGATGCCCGAAATCCTCATGATATGCACACCACTTGGACTTATCCTTTGTAGCAGCTGGTTTATCACTTTTCCTTGGCCACCTAGCTTTCTCACCTAGATTCTGCATTGCAAGGATTAGTTCATTGTTATCAACAGAAAAACAGTATTCAGAAATCGGAGGATAATCCTCATCATCCTCTTCTTGTTCCACTGCATGCACATTCTGGTTATCAGATCTGTTGTAGGACTTGGATTTGTTGTTCCTGAAGTAGGATCCTTGTTTATCCTGTTTTGAGGATCCTGTCAATCTATCCTGGATCCTTTTGTCATCCTCTAGGCGGATGAACCTAAGGGCCCTAGTTCTTACTTCATCAAGGTTCCTGCAAGGTGTCATCACAAGATCATCATAGAATAATGAATCCCTAAGCAATCCCATTTTAAAGGCTTCTACAGCCGTGTCAATATCCAAATTAGGAATATCTAAGGATTCTTTACTAAATTTAGTTATGTAATCTCTAAGTGATTCATTTTGACCTTGTGTTACCCTATATAGATCACTAGTTAATCGTTCAAACTTTCTACTACAAGAGAATTGACTATTGAACAAGTTAACTAAATTAGCAAATGAAATAATAGAGTAAGGGGGAAGACTTAGCAGCCATTTAAGAGCAGATCCTGTAAGTGTGGATCCAAACCCCTTGCAAAGACATGCTTCTTTTAACCTTTCAGGAATTGGATTGATCTCCATCCTCTCCCTGTACTGAGCTACATGCTCTTCTGGATCCGTTGAACCATCATACAGCTTCATAGATGGTATCTGGAACCTCTTGGGTATTTCAGCATCAAATAAGGGCGGTGCAAAACGAGATATCCTATGGCTACCGTCTGCAATTTCAGGAATGGGTTTAACCACTCCTGGTACACTGGATATCATGTCCTTAAGCTTCTGTAGCTCCCTAGCCATGGCTTGATTGATACCTGTATCCTGCATAAAGCCATGGTTAGTGTTATATGAATTATTAAAAGTGTTACCTCCCGGAGGATTCATGTTTGGAATTGCGGATGTGAATCCATATTGACGAGACTCTGGCATGATCGAAGGACCAGAGGAAGCAATGGTCTGCATTGGTATAAAGTCTCCTTGATGAACGTCCGAGCTCTGAGGCTGCATACTTCTCAAGAATCCTTGATCCTGAAAGATGTTGGATCCTTGAAGTTGAGATGATCCTTGAAGCTGAAAGGATCCTGGAACCACAGAGGATCCTGGGACAAGGGAGGATCCTTGGACCTGGGAGGATCCTTGGACCTGGGAGGATCCTTGGACCTGGGAGGATCCTTGGACCTGGGAGGATCCTTGGACCTGGGAGGATCCTTGAACTGCATGCATTCCCAAATATCCTCCTGACGTGAAGTATCCCTGATGCTGAGAAGAGGATCCTGATGGCTGAAAATAGGATCCTTGGGGCTGGTAGTGAGAGCTAAATGCCTGACTCATTGTTGTTGTTCCATAACGCCTTCCTGGTAATTCACCCAAGTATTGCACGTCCGGAACTACTGAGTGTTGGGAAGTTATGACTGGAGTGTCGAAGTTCAGCGATCTTGGCATCAGAGGAGAGTGATCCTCCACTGATTTCTTCTGTTTCTTGATCTCATCGATCTCCCAGAGGATCCTTTCGTTGGTTTTGTCCTGCTCTTGTGCATGATTCCTCATCTGCAAAATCAAAGCATAAAGATCATTAGTAGTAGGATTAGTTGAAACAGAAGAAGTTGATGGTTTTGTGAAAATGGGGGTTTGTTTCTTCGTAGCATTCTCAGCATTCTTCTGGGATCCAGAAGGTGGTGGAGGCAAAGGAGGAACGCCTTGTGAAGAACTGAATGAGGGCATCAAACTTGAAGTATTCTTTGCTGAGGAAGCCATCTGCTTGGTTGTAACGAACTGAAATGACCACAAAAATACGAATCCTTTTAGGAATGAAGCACCAATTGCCCCACGGTGGGCGCCAAACTGTTTTGGTCAAAAATCAAGCAATGACAATGCAACCAAACTTTCTGTTGTGAGGTATGATGCTTTAATTGATGAATAACAATAAGGATCACTCAGAAATGAAATGAACAAGTGACACAAAGATTTGTACGAGGAAAAAGCCCTTGATCAATGAATGATCTCCGGCATAAAAAACCTCGGGTGATGGAAACTACCGATCACCAACTCCAATTAAACAAGAAACCTGTTACAACTTTGGATGATAGCGAGCTAATTACAAGGATCACTATCGTGTATTGTGTAAAGAAGTGTATAATCGCTAAGTGTTTTGTCGAGAACTAGTGAGAGCAGTTGCAAGAGTGTGTGTGTAGCCAAAAATAGCCAAAAAGTGTCTCTATTTAGCTCGCTACCCCGTTTAAATATAGAAAATATCTATACTAACTAACATTCCGCAATTCATGCAAGTCCTCCACGAACTCCATAACATCCACTTTTAGCCAGGCACGTGCGGAATAAACATAGAATATGCTCCAGGAATATCGCCAAGACCAAGTCCAAGCTCATACTCCTGCAAAACAATTTCGAATTCAAAATAGACAATCGTTAGTACAAGGATCCTTATGATGATCCATGATCCTGATCCTGAAACACTTCTGAGGATCACTAATTCAAACAGAAGTGAGGATCACTAAGCCCAATAACAATTGAGGATCACTGATCATTGAGAAATCCACCCCTAACACTGATAAGCATGAAGTTGCACTCAAGGTTCTTAAGGATGATCTATCCTCACCACCAGCCCTGATGAAACCAGAAAATGGAGAATCATTATCCTTATACTTAGTTGTTTCAGCTAAAGCAGTAAGTGCGGTCCTAGTTAAGGATCATGAAGGCTCTCAACATCCGGTAAACTATGTAAGTAAAAGTCTACTTTATGCTGAGGCCAGGTATTCTCATTTAGAGAAATTAATTCTTGATTTAATTATGGCTTCCGCTAAACATAGACATTATTTCAAAACTCACACCATTATTGTGAAAACTAACCTTCCTATCAAGAATGTTCTTAGGAAACTTCAAATGTCAGGTAGAATGGCAAAGTGGGCAATCAAGCTTATTGCATATGACATTCAGTATGAACCCAGGACTGCCATCAAGTCCCAAGCTTTAGCTGACTTTATGGCTGATTTCAGTAGTGATCTACAAAGGGAAGCTGAACTAGAAGTTCAACAACTTGAGAAGACCAAGGATCCTTGGACACTCTTCACGGATGGAGCTTCAAATGTTAAAGGAACTAGACAAAGCACACTACTAAAATCGCCATAGGGGGACATTAAACCCCAATCCATTGCATGTGAATTCCAAACCACTAATAATGAGGAAGAGTATGAGGCCTTGATAGCAGGTTTGCAATTAGCTAACAATATGAGGATCAGGTATCTTCAAGTATATGTAGATTCTCTATTAATTACTAATCATTATAACGGTTCTTACACTATCAAAGGTTAAAAGTTAATCAAGTACTTAGAAATAGTCAGGAAACTGACAGATTCTTTTGCTTTTTTCAGTCTATCACAGGTACCCAGGGAAGAAAATGCAGAAGCTGATGCTTTAGCCAACCTTGGATCATCACTAAAGATTCCAGAGGATATTAAAATTCCCATTATCCACATCTTAGCTCCTGCTATTGAGGATCACACAACTATGGAGATAGTGGAGGATTCAACAATCATACCTAGTGATGGTGCACAGTCAAGTTCGGGATCCTGGATCCTTCCGATCTTGAGATATATACAACATGGAGAGATTCCTACTGGAGAAAATCCTAGATCTTTCAAAGTCAAGGTATCTTAATTCACCATACTAAATAACATGTTATATAAACGATCTCTTGTAGGTCCATATCTAAGGTGCATTGAGGATCCTGAAATCCAAGAAGTTCTAAAGGATTTTCATGAAGGAGACTGTGGAAACCACACTGGGGGCAGGGCACTATTCTCAAGGATCCTTAGAACAGGATACTATTGGCCTACCATGAAGATGTATACTGTGGAATACACAAAGAAATGTGATGCTTGTCAAAGACACAGTAATATCTTACATCAACTAGAAGAATCTCTGCATCCTATATCCTCTTCTTGGCCATTCATAAGATGGGGAATGGACATAGTTATCAAACTTCCAAAGGCACCAGGAGGGAAAGAGTTTATGCTAGCCATGATAAACTACTTCTCTAAGTGGATAAAAGTAGAAGATTTTGCTCAAGTCAGAGAAACGGACGTTTTTTGTGACAGATGGCCAGTTATCAACAAAGAATGGCTGGAGCATACAACAAGAATGTCAGGTTCAGAAGATTTCAAGTTGATGATTTTTTTCTAAGTAAAGCATTCCAGAACACTACGAATTCGGCTGATGGCAAATTAGCATCAAAATGGAAGATCCCTACTTAATTGAAGTTGAAGCAGGAAAAGGGGGCATACCATTTGTTAACAATGGATGGTGACCTCTTACCAAGAGCTTGGAATGCTGTTCATCTAAAGAAATACTTTAAATAAGAAGGATCAGGGATCCTCAGCGATACCAGTATTCTGATTAAGGATCCGGGATCCTCAAAGGATAT
>JARYGA010004555.1:0-25806 GCA_030545235.1 Helianthus tuberosus | reverse complement strand
TCTGATATAAGCTAGTCAAACAGTTTCAAGCGAAATCCAGATGATCAATTTCGCTTCAACTATTTCAAGCGAAATCCTAAAATACAAGTCAATTATTCAAGCGAAATCCTTAACAACTCAATTTCGCTTGAACTATTCAAGCGAAAACTTCTGATTTTCAAGCTAAATCTTATGTTTTCAAGCGAAATCTACCTTCAAGTTCGAACACTTTCAAGCTAAATCAGGTTTTAGGTCATTTTTAACAAGTTTTAATCTGAATTTTAGTCCGAATCTTTGTAGGCTTTGTTAAAACTCTGTTTTACACGATATACTCGAAAATCAGATTATTTCGACCGTTGGAACTCGTTCAGATCAGAAAAGTATAAAAAGAAATGAGTAGAAAGAAGAGAATCCGCTGCTATGGTATGAACTCCTCGTCCTGAGCTCTGATACCACTTGTTGGACCGTTCTACAACCTTGAAACGTCAGTTAAGGCAGTTCATCTTTGAGTACGAAGGCGGAATCAACGTAATCAAAGTCATAACAGCTAGTTTCCTTTTAATCTTTCTTTTCTGATTGATATTCGTGCTTTTACAATGTATTCTGATACAAAACCGACAGCACTTCGTTTCACACACAATGACCTAGTCTACTACAAATGAACTACACAACCCTATTTATACTATGATGATTTCGCTTGAATCAGTTTCAAGCTAAATCATGATTTCGCTTGAACCTGTTCAAGCTAAATCTCTGTTGTTGATTTCGCTTGAACCAGTTCAAGCTAAATCTGATTTAGCTTGAATTACACAAGAACACTTTCAAGCGAAATATACAAGATAAACATGTAAAAACCCTAATTAAGACCCTGTTGTGTGTACATTCAACCTATCTAGACACAAGACTTGATTATGACGTAATCAGCAGACATTTAGTGCACCAACAGAAATCACCATAAACAAACCCTAAAATCTCCTAATTTCTTGTACAACGGGCCCTGATCTAACAATTCTAATACTAGACTCGATATAAGACGAAGTCGTCAGATGTATGCACCAACACTCACAAAGATGGTAGCGTCTAAACATAATCTGTGATTGGATTGAAGGGAGCGCTAGAGTATTCCTGATTACAGAATGATAGCATAAGCGATAAACAGCGAGTAAAACGGGGTGAGTGTTTCTGTATGATGGCTTTGAAGTTTTCGTTGTAGCATTTTGAAAACAGAGAAGTATCTCTACCTTTCAGGTCGTCCGGTCGAACTGTCGTTCGGTCGGATGGCGATCCGTCCAGCGAGACATTTCATGAAGAATAAGTTCACAGCAAGATGGTCATCTTATTGGATGGCCATTCGCTGGATACTGATATGTGTTGAAAATGTTAAAAGTCCAAGTGTTTGGGACCATGAGTCATCCGATCGGATTGACGTTCGATCAGATGGTAATCCGATCGAACGGCAGCCCGTTTGGTGACATGCTCGTTTTGAAATTTGTTAAGTTTGAAAGTTTGCGGTTTGATTGAGACGGTATGACAACGTGTTAAACAACGGAAAACCCCTCAAGTCCAAGTTATCCGATCGGACGGGAATCACCTCATTCTGACCCGTTAACTATTCTTGACGGTTGTTCATGCTCAACCCGCTAAGTTGGTTATCTCGTTGATAGGAATCAGATCTCAGACCGACACATCACTAGAGAATGAGTGGAAGGCCTGAATGAGCTCCGATTCTATCGGTTTTGAGTGCATGAGTGTAAAAGAGTTGAAAGAAAGTTATAAAAACATCTTTCAATCATTTTAATCCTAAAAATGTTTAGATTAATGTGAAATTAATGTTTAAACATGTTGAAATCTGTTAGATCTGAGCTATTCTTGGTGGAATGAGGTCAAGTCTTGAAGTTCATAAGAACCCCATGATGACATCATCCTAGAACACCTCAAATCATCCGATTTCATGGTTAAAAGTGAAGATTCAAAGATGAAAATGATGAAGAAGCGTGTGTAGATGATAGAAGTACACGATTTGGGTTGAAAACTTACAAGAATCGTGACAAATCGAGAGAAAAGAGGGCTGGAACGTGCTGGTCGGACGAGAGAGCTGTCACATCATGAACAGCGATGTGACAGGGCTATTTTTAGATGCCAAAAGAGGAAAGTCGGTGTAGTGTGACGGATTAGAGGACCATCCGATCGGATGGTCATCAGGACGGATGACCATTCGATCGAATGGTCATTCGGTCGAACGTCCCCGGTGAGTTGCGTTTCGATGTTTCGTTTCGTGCGTTGAGCGTTGAGATGCGTTTCGAGTAAGCGATGCGGTAGTATTACCCATTAGTTACACAAATAACCTAACTACAAAAGTAATTCATAAATCTCGGGTTTGCGATGAGATTGCGTTGTGATAGAGTTGCGACTGCGTTTGCGATTAATCACCTCAACATAAACATAACATGCACAAGTAACACATAATAGCACACACACGTAAAACAATATCCATAACCTATAATTCGGGTTGCGATAGTGATTAGCGATAAGTCGATTAGTGATTTAAACAACGATTTATTAACATGTACTCCACATAATACAACTAAAGCAAATTAAATTAGAATATCGATTACAAGTCAAAGAGTACAATCAATAATTAAGCAAGGGGTGACAGATCGGAATTAGCAATCTTTTCTTCCTTTGACTTTGACTTGTACTTTGACTTCAAAAATGCAGGTTGTTAGAGCCTCCCCTACTTTAGGAAATTTCGTCCTGAAATTTAAGGCGTGGGCATAACAAACACCTGTGGATACTTAGCCTTCATGTCACTTTCGAGTTCCCAGGTGAACTCGGCGCCGCGTTTGCCTTCCTAGCAAACCTTCACAATGGGAATGCATGAGTTTCAGAGTAGCTTGGTTTCTCGGCCCATTATCTCGACAAGCTTTTCCATGAAGTGTAATGTTTCATCCACTTGTAGATCCTCAAGAGGGACATGTAATTCCTGGCCGGCTAGACACTTTTTGAGGTTCGAAACATGGAAAGTCGGGTGGACATTACTAAGTTCCTCCAGTAGTTCGAGTCTGTAGGCCACATTGCCAATCCTTTCCAGAATTTTAAATGGTCCCACATATCGAGGCGCGAGCTTTCCTTTCTTGCCGAATCTGATCACCCTTCCAAGGTGCAACCTTTAGGAATACGTGATCGCCAACGTCAAATTTAAGGGGCTTGCGGCGTCTATCGGCGTAACTTTTCTGACGACTCCGAGCTTTCAGAAGATTATCTTGAATTTGGAGGATTTTATCAGTCGTTTATTACAACAGCTTAGGACCGGTAATTTGCGCGTCCCCGATCTCGTGCCATACAATAGGCGATCGGCATTTTCTTCCGTATAATGCCTCAAATAGTGCCATTTGGATGCTAGAGTGATAACTGTTATTGTACAAGAATTCGACTAAAGGCAAATGTGAATCCCAATTACCACCGAAATCTATAACACACGAGCGAAGCATGTCTTCCAAGGTACGAATCGTGCGTTCAGTCTGACCGTCGGTCTGGGGATGGAAAGCAGTACTAAGATTGAGAGTAGTACCGAGAGCAGATTGAAACGTTTCCCAGAGACGTGAAGTGAATCGACCATGGCGATCAGAAATGATGTCACGAGGTGTCCCATGTCGACAAATAACTTCGTCGGTGTAGATTCGTGCTAATCTTTCCACCTTATAGTCTTCCCGTATCGATAGAAAGTGAGCGGATTTGGTGAGACGGTCAACGAAAACCCAGATGCTGTCGTGACCTGATGGCGTGCGTGGGAGTTTTGTTATAAAATCCATAACTATACTCTCTGCTGATTCCAGGATCCGGTGAGTTTGACGGAGCTTCAGTCCCGAAACGACGTGTTCGTTGCGTTAATTACGACTAAGAAAGGAGTAGAAACAGAATACGACACCGAGCAGTCAATTTCAATCTGGTCTCTATTGATTATTCAACTTTTACAGCACCACATGACCAGTTGGACAGCATGTCCCCTCTGGGAAGTGGGAACCAAAAGCTTGTCCAAATGGGAGCCCCAACTCCCTATTTATAGACAACTACCTATGAGTCCATCTGTTCGGATTGCCATCCGACCGAATGGTCATCTGGCTGGATGGTCATCCGTCCGGATGGACCTTTACATTATCATAACCGTGTCCAACTTTCTCCTATTGATTCAACACACGCTCTATCTAACTATTCGCACAGTGGCAGACGTACAAAATATGCACCAACAGATTCCCCATCGGATGTCACTGTCGAATCGTCTCTAACGCTTTGAGAACCTTGAGCCGTGTTTGAATATTCTCTAATCCTTCAACGTTTCTGCAACTTCAATCAGGTATCTTGAAATCTGACAATAGATTCCCCCTCAATTGATGATTCGGGTTTGCTTTTGTCAGTATAAAGTACTAATTCCCCCTGGAATGAATCTTCAAGTCTTTTGCACAGTTTACGACTCTCCTCTGATTTGCTAAACTGCAACCTTCGCGAACAATCACCAACTTGAAACTAATCAATGCAGCATCCTCTGTTTCAACTTTAACCGCATCCGAGCTCAGTTTTTTGATATCACAAGTTAGCACCACGATCTTCGCATTCCGCCTGCTCGATCTAAGGATGTACAAAAGCTCAACTGGCAAATGATAGAAACTTCAAATACCCCACAGGTTAACTTCAAATCCGTGATTCCCCCTGAAGATCTGATATCCCGTTTACCATGATCCACGTTAACGCACCCTAAGAATGACAGATCCGTGTAAACAGTATTCTCCACAATCAGCAAATCTTCATCGAAAAACAAATCATCTGGTAATGCAATCTGATCTCCGAAGCATTCGTCGACAATCAGATTCATCTCCTCGGATAATCCAGATCTCAGAAGCTATCATCCACGATCACTCTTAGATCTCTGATGCTTTCGTCCACGATCAGATATCAACACCTCGGATCATCTTGATCTCGGAAGCTTACACTCACTATCAGATTCACATTCCCCTTGACAATCTTAAGTCGAATCCTACCCGAATACTGTTGCAGTGTCACGAATTTCAAAAATGCCGGAATTTCAACATACGACAGTGAAATATTTACCCCCCCTCATTTTTTTCAAATTCTAACGTCTCTATTACTGAATTCCCCCTCAAACCGAATTCAGTTTTTAATTCTCTTCTCCGAAAAACTTGACCAAACTAGAATATCACAATATTCGCCACAATTGTCAGTTTTTCGTCTTTGCGGATTTTACAATTTGACCCATAAATAGTCAGATACCCTGAATGATAAACATTCTGCAACAGTATCATGACTACCCCACTAACTTTCACAATCCATGATCGCATCATCAAATCTGTACACTGAAGCCCCAAACGGTGTCCCCGAACAACCCAGCTTGGTCGTTAAAAACCTGAAAAAATTGTCAATCACCAATTTTTTTCTAGAGACACTCCTCGTTGTTGCGATAAAAAAAGCCTTTTTTAGGCATTTGATCATCTGGTCGAATGGCATGCTGACAGATGGTCATCTGATCGGATTGTTATTTGATCGAAGGACAAAGTGGGCAAACATGTGTTTGTAGATCGGATGGTCATCCGATCGGATTGCCATTCGATTGAAAACAACTTATCTTTCAAACACCTAATAGTGACATGGATTGGATGGTCGTCCGATCGGATGGTCGTCCGATCGGATTGCCATCCGATTGAAAGCATAAAAACCTTCCACAGGCCTTCAAGCAAGATAGTGATATGTGTCGGATGGTCGTCCGATCAGATATGTTCTAACAGCTCAAGAACACTCCAAATCACTTTTTTTCGATCCAGAATATTTATTTGTGTGAATTTCATGATGAAACTTCACAGGATTGTGCGCAAATCAATTCCGAACTGAATGATGTCTTCAATTCCAAAATCCATCCATGAATTGACCTTTATTTTGATGATTTTCTCTATTTAACGTCAAAACTCCCGTTTAACCCAAAATTGATGAGCTTTGGGTGATTTAACCGACTGTTATATCGATTAAATCAGCACCGTAGCTCTGATACCACTCTGATTCCAGGATCCGGTGAGTTTGACGGAGCTTCGGTCCCGAAACGACGTGTTCGTTGCGTTTATTACGACTAAGAAAGGAGTAGAAACAGAATATGACACCGAGCAGTCAATTTCAATCTGGTCTCTATTGATTATTCAACTTTTACAGCACCACGAGACCAGTTGGACAGCATGTCCCCTCTGGGAACCAAAAGCTTGTCCAAATGGGAACCCCAACTCCCTATTTATAGACAACTACCTATGAGTCCATCCGTTCGGATTGCCATCCAACCGGATGGTCATCCGGCTGGACGGTCATCCGTCCGGATGGACCTTTACATTATCATAACTGTGTCCAACTTTCTCCTATTCTATACAATATTCAACACACGCTCTATCTAACTATTCGCACAGTGGCAGATGTACGAAATATGCACCAACACTCTCCCACTTCCACATAGGGATTTCGTGTTGTACGAGTAAGCCAGAGGGGCGTTGATGCTCAGCCTTGACTTTCGAACAAGTCAGGCACTTCGAAATGTAGATAGCGATATCCTTCTTCATACCCGGCCACCAGTACTTGTAGCGCATGTCCTGGTACATTTTATCGGCTCCGGGATGAATGGAATATCGCGACTTGTGGGCTTCGTCTAGCAGCATTTGTCGTAAATTGGTGCGCTTGGGAATCCAAATTCAGACGAGATAATGGAAGATACCATTCAATTTATTCACCAGTTGTTCAATTTATTCACCTTTTTTGATAATCCTTTCCTTGTTCAAAGTACGTTCGGTAAAACAAGCATATTGGGCGTCACGGATAAGAGCTTCGAGATTGTGATGGGCTTGACTATTACGAACGCTATGCAAATAGCTTCGTCGACTGAGAGCATCGGCGAAGACGTTTTCTTTTCCTGGATGGTAACGAATCTCGCAGTCGTAATCGTTGAGGAGTTCTACCCACTGGCGTTGGCGCATATTCAGCTCCTTCTGGAACCCCTCAAGTCCAAGTTATCCGATCGGACAGGAATCACCCCATTCTGACCCGTTAAGTGTTCTTGACGGTTTTTCATGCTCAACTCGCTAAGTCGGTTATCTCGTGGATAGGAATCAGATCTCAGACCGACACATAACTAGAGAATGAGTGGAAGGCCTGAATGAGCTCCAATTCTATCGGTTTTGAGTGCATGAGTGTAAAAGAGTTGAAAGAAAGTTATGAAAACATCTTTCAATCCTTTTAATCCTGAAAATGTTTAGATTTATGTGAAATCAGTGTTTAAACATGTTGAAATCTCTAAGATCTGAGCTATTCTTGGTGGAGTGAGGTCAAGTCTTGAAGTTCATAAGAACCCCATGGTGACATCATCCTAGAACACCTTAAATCAGCCGATTTCATGGTTAAAAGTGAAGATTCAAAGGTGAAAATGATGAAGAAGCGTGTGTAGATGATAGAAGTACAAGATTTGGGTTGAAAACTTACAAGAATCGCGAGAAATCGAGAGAAAATAGGGCTGGAACGTGCTGGTCGGACGAGAGAGCTGTCACATCATGAACAGTGATGTGACAGGGCTATTTATAAATGCCAAAAGAGGAAAGTCGGTGTAGTGTGACGGATCGGAGGATCGTCCGATCGGATGGCCATCCGATCGGATGGTCATCCGGACGGATGACCATTCGGTCGAACGTCTCCGGCGAGTTGCGTTTCGATGTTTCGTTTCATGCGTTGAGCGTTGCGATGCGTTTCGAGTTAGCGATGCAATAGTATTACCCATTAGTTACACAAATAACCTAACTACAAAATTAATTCGTAAATCTCGGGTTTGCGATGAGATTGCGTTGTGATAGAGTTGTGATTGCGTTTGCGATTAATCACCTCAACATAAATATAACATGCACAAGTAACACATTAATTGCACACACACGTAAAACAATATACATAACCTATAATTCGGGTTGCGATTTAGCGATAAGTCGATTAGTGATTTAAACAGCGATTTATTAACATGTACTCCACATAATACAACTAAAGCAAATTAAATAAGAGTATCGATTACAAGTTAAAGAGTACAATCAATAATTAAGCAAGGAGTGACAGATCGCAATTAGCAATATTTTCTTCCTTTGACTTTGACTTGTACTTTGACTTCAAAAATGTGGGTTGTTACACAAAACGTCATCACCGCTGGCGTTAACATGTCTAGTCAACCATTAACTCCCCCCACTCACCCATCCTCCGATAACAACTCCACCACCACTACTAATTCCGTACACAATGACGTCACACAAACACCAAAATCTAACCCAAGACCACTGCCTGGTCTTCCCAAACCGACACCATTTCTGGTCAGAGACGACTACTGGTCAGAAGACGCAATGTTCACGTTAATCGAAGCATGTGAGTGTCGTCTGTTGTTTTGATTTCATTTGCTAATTACTCTGTTTTGCTGACTTTGGATTTACAAAAGATTTAACTTTTGTTTTGAAAACCATTTATGGTGTTTTACTTTGCTGAAATTTTTTGTAGTGGCGTAGGTGTATGTATACAACAAATAGTTCTAATAATTCATATTTGTAAATTAATCCTATTAGATTAGATTTGCAGATTAGGGATTTAATGATATGAATGTTCGTATTCGAATTGGTGAATTTGCATAAATGTTACAATAATGTATATATACATGACGGCAGGTTTTGATAACCGCTCATATCTATATTATCTATCTATAATACTAATACTAATATTAATGTTACATATTAACCTATAAAAAACAATATTAAATCTAGCTTATAATTATAACCCTTCTAATATTCCCTCCCGTAAGCTAGATTGGATCTGGACTATGGACAGATAAACATGGTCATAGGCAGGGTTGTGCCCACCATTGTTTATTCTATGAGGTCCATAGGTGGGTAACTAGTCATAAGCAGACTTGTTCCCACCGTTCTGGAGCTACTTTCCTTCACGCTTTGGTGGAAAGTAGTTTTCCTTTAAGTAGTAGTGCCGGAGGAGATCCCCTTGGATACTTGGGAAGTTGGTTGAAACTCTTCCACATTCGTTCTGTAACCACTTTCCTTCACGCTTAGTTGGAAAGCGGTTTTCCTTGAAGTAGCTTTGCTCAACCGCGTGGTGGTTTAGTTGTGGCTCTTCTGTAGCTACCGTTCGCATAGTTGCGGTTTGTAGCAGCTACCCATGAGTGGTTGCGGTTTTGTAGCAAAGAACTCGCTTCTAGAAGTCTTGTAGCCTGGATGTGGCTCTTGAAGGATCAGGAGTCAGGGTTGCTGATGTGCGGTTGCCCAGCATACTTGTCCCTTTCCCTAAGGAGAAGCTGATTTCGTCCCCTCTGTGTTTGTGAACTGGAAATGAGGGTTTTGAAGCTTGAAGAAGCTTACATGGAGTGCGGTTTACCGCATCCTGAGAAGCGGTTTTCGCAGTCCAAAGAACCATGCTGGTTCTGAGTATCTGACACAACTGTGCGGGCTCGTGTGTGTCATCTCTGCATTTTCCACCTGTGCTCGTGGGTATGTGTAGTTATTGTTTATACCCCTTTATATAATTTAAAGATATATATTTTTGCCTTTTTTGAGGGGTATGTAAAAAACGACATGCGGTATGGGTTATGGTGCGTTAAACCAGAAAAACCGCATGCCGCTTATGTTTGGATAATGTTTGTCGCTTTTGTGCTGCCTACGTGGCTGATGGCACGTGTGGGTTGTTGAAAGTTGGTAGGATTCTGACATGTGATGATCTGAAAGGACGTTTGCATTGGCCGATGTCATAACTGCACTGTAGCAAGTAGTGTAAAGGTCTTTTCTGTCAGGAGCGTGGGCGTCCACGCGCGCGTGATAACCGTCAGCTGAAACGTCGCTGAACACGTGGCGATACGTAAGTGGCCCTTTTTGAACGTGGTAAGTCGGTTGACTACATCTCATTAATTGCGATGAGTATATAAGGGGAAACCGTTTGATTTCTCCTCACTTTGTTCAAATTTAAAAAATTTCTCCGGTGAAAAGAGTGTGCTCTCTTTGTCTTCTCCGATCAATCTGTCTTTATTTCTGGCGGTTTTCTGAGTTTTTGTTTAACTCGATACTTCTCTTCTTTATATTTCTTGATGGCTGAACCATCCAATCCACACAATGTGGAGGGTGAAAACCCTGGCCTTCTTCTCCGGTGGCTGAGGAAGAAGAAGACGACGGTGGTAGTGCCCCCGGTGGTGGCCTACCACCTTTGAAGTGGTCAAAGGTGCTGTTTAACCGACTGATGGCCGGTATACAAATGCCTCAGGAGTATGGGGCTCTTTATCCCCAGGAGGGTGACACCGGTGCTCATGCTCCGGCCGGTTATGTCACTATGTGGGCAGATTCATTCGGTGAAGGTTACCTTCGTTTACCATTAACCGTGTTTGTTGCCGAAGTTTTGGAATTTTACAAACTTCATATCTCCCAGATGAGTCCTTTTGGGATGATTCGTATTAGAAACTTTGAGTACACCTTTCGTGCTCTTGGTTTGCCGATTACCGTTGAGAATTTCCGGCGATTCTACCAGTTAACTGTAAATACTGGGTTTTTTTCTTTTGGGCAACGGTATGGGAGCGTCAAGCTGATGACCCCACCTAAGGGTATCACAACGTGGAAGAGGAAGTTCTTCTACGTTAAGGCAGTGGCTGTTGTTGCGAGGATGACTTTCCGCAACGTGAACGAGGTGATCCCTGCGGAGGATATTGATCTTCCAGGTCCGGAAACGGTGGAATGGTTTCCAAGGTTAAGGACCATTGAGCATCAGAAGCTGGACAATACGCAGCTGTGGGTGCTGCGGATGATGTTGACCAGGGCTGATAGGCATGCAAAGCCCATTGTGCGGGAGAAAAACGGAGGTATGTGTTGTTTCTCTTTTGCGGTTACCTTCCTTAACCATTGTTACTTATTTGTAAAAGTACTTATCAGAGGATGCTGAGCTGTGGAAAATATTCGATCCGTCCTTCGAAGGGAAGCTTGAAATTGTTGAGACTGCGGCAGGACAAGGTTTTAACTTAACCATTCTTAGGAACTTCCGCGTTCCTACGCGCGATGCGTTGAACGCACCCCTGCCGCTGGGCGAAGGTATGTTATATAGTCTTCTTACTTTTTTGTAAAGTTCACGTTTCTTATTTGCCTGTTTTTTTATTTACACGCAGGTACTCTTGGGGCCCTGTGTAAATTTGAGGCGAAGGGTGCTCCGAAGAAGCATGCGGAGAAGGTTTCGCGGGGTCGTGGCAAGAAAAAACCTGAGGCTCCTGCTGTTCCGCCTTTGGTGCCGCAGGTGGCAGGTATCTCTCGTTCTCATTTCCGCAGATATACCGATTACGTGGTAGTATCTGACACTCTTGAGGGTTTGGGTGTTCCAGGTGGTGGTGCGGTTGTAGGCGGGACCTCTGCGGGTTCCAAACCTGCTGATGAGAAGAAGAGAAAGGCAGATAAGGCTGTTGATGCTGGTGAGAAGAAGAAACCGAAAATTCAGACCCGACGGAAGGCTGTTCTGAAGTCTGTTGACCCTGTGGTTGTTTCTGGTAAGTAATTCGTAATTTTTACAAGTATCGTTTTTGTACTTGTAGTTTAAAGCCTTTTTGCTTTGATTACAGAACCGCAAGATGAAGGTTTCTCTATTTGTGATGCTCCTCATTCCCCTCCGCGTGACAAAGCTGCGGATGTGGGGGTAAAGGTGGTGCCTGAGCCCTCTGCGCGGGCGGAGGATACTGGGAAGGGGCCTGCGGCTCAGATATATGATACAGTGGACTCTGCTAACAATCTGATCTCCCCGCAGGACACTGATGATTTGAACCTGAAGTTTGCTTATACTGAGGGGAAGAAATCGCCTGCTGCCGAGAAGGATTATGATTCCGCTTCAGGGGGTGCGGGTTTTACAGAGACTCCCATTCAGCCTGAAGAGACTGAATTGGAGTTTTATTACCGCACTTATACTGAAGACCGGGCCATGACCTATCACCGCCCTCCATGGACTGTAATGCAAGGGGATGATATCTCTGCTGACCCCTCCGCGTGTAGGGAGATTTTGGGTGGTTTGGGCACCCCATTTGAAGTCAATCGGGCCCGTGCCTTGCCAACTGAGGTCCAGATTAACCAACTCTCCTCCATGCTTGTGGGGAGTTCCATAATGGCGAATGCCATTTTGGACAACTACAAGGTGCTGGGCCGCAGAGAGGAGGAAAATGTGCGGTTGCGTGCCGAGGCTGACGGGTTGGTAAAGGCTGCACGTGAGGGTGCAGAGCAGCTTGAAAGGGATAGGGCTGCTTTTGAAAAGCGTAAGCAGACTGAGGAGTGGGCTGCCACTGCTGAACTTAAACAGATTCGTACCCTTGCAAAACTGCTATCTGATGAGCGCAAGAATTGGAAAGAAACTCTTTCTAATGAGCGCAAGACGCTATCTGATGAGCGCAAGACTTGGAAAGAATCTTGGGCCAAACAGAATGAAATTCTTTTTCATGTTCGTCAGGAGCTTACTAATGCCAAGGCAGCGAATGCTGCGTTGGTTAACGAAAAAGCCGCAGCTGTTGTGGCTGCTCAAGAGGCCAAGGAAGCAGAAGGTCGCCTTGCCAAGGCTCTTGAAGAGGACAAAGAAGCGGAGGCCCGTGTTGCAAGGGCTCTTGAAGAGGCCAAAGAAGCGGAGGCCCGCGCTGCAAGGGCTCTTGAAGGGGCAAATGTTGACCGCTCGAAGTTAACCAAAACTATCATGGGCCTCCAGGTATAACTCTCTCCTATTTTTTAATTTGTACATGTTTTACAAGTATGTTGATTATTTTTGTATACTTGTGTTTCCCTTGTTGAAAGGCTGAAGTACGGAGCCGGGGAGATACTATTAAGGAGGTCTCTACTCGTGCTGCTGATGCAGAAGCGTGGGCAAGAGAGGTTGCAGAGGCTAGAGATAGTCTTGCTTCTTCACTTGAGCTGCTCCGGACCGATCGTGAATGGATGCACATGCATGGGATCGGACATGTAAGTATCCGTTGTCTTTGTTATCTTTTTTAGGTTTGCCTTTGTTAACCGTAGTATTCTTGTTTCGCAGATTGTTACGTCCATTCTTGACGCACCTGAGAACGTATTAGGTGTCAATGAGATTAAGGAGCGCGCCCGGGATGCTGGTTTTAAAGCTGGCTACAATCGCTGCATTGCTCATATGAATGTTATGGCCCAGGGCCAATATACTGATGAGCGATCCGGGTTTCACGGTGTGGATACTGAAGCACTTTTTGCTGTTGCGGTTGCGGCGTATAATGAGACGTCCATTACTGCTCTTGAGGACCTTAATGAGTGCCTAGAAGCAGAGGACTATGTAGACCGCTTGCGGGTGTTGTATGCTGATGAGGACGATGAGGAAAAGCCTGTTGTTGAGGGCAAGGATGGTGCAGGCTTCAGTGGCACAAAGAAAGACTAGGCTGACCCGCGTGCTTTTTGTTGTGTCCTCATTGTAAATGTCAAAAACCTTATGTAAATCCCTTGTGCACCACGTAGGTGTAGGAATTTTTTGAATATAAAGTTTTTACTACTTGCATGTGTGAACTTGTATGAGTTAATGTTAATGTGAATTAACACTAGGTCTGTGTTTGCCTTTTGCATCTCTAGGTGATATGCAAGTATGAAACTGTATTCAGCCGGATAGACAATGTTGCCATTGCTGGCCTATTATAATAGTTGCGTGTGGTTACCGCTCTGTGTGGGTAGCGCGAATGAAGATTTTGCTAATCTGTTTTTGTGGATACCGCAGAGTGGAACACGCATTTGTAATAGAAATAAATAAACAATATTGCATTGAATCGTCTATTTATTTATTTGCAAATGGTCTGCGGCCCGATAGGTTACATGGTACATGTAAAAAACATGGCTTACATATAACAGCGTCGAAGCTGTTGTGCATTCCATGTGCGTGCGATAGTTTCGCCTTCTAATGTTTGCAGTTTATATGCGCCTTTGCCCAGGACCTCTTGGATGAGGTAGGGTCCTTCCCACTTGGGGGCGAGTTTCCCTGGGCGTTCCGCGTTAGATACTTCATTGTCACGAAGGACATAGTCTCCTGGGTTGAAGGTACAAATGCGGACGCGCGCATTATAGTACTTTTCAAGTTTGGTTTTGTACATGGCCTCGTTGATGGCAGCGTTTTCGCGCCTTTCTTCTAGGAGGTCTAAGTCAACCCTGCATTCCTCATTGTTTTCTATCTTGTTGATAGCCAACATTCTAGGTGAGGGGAGGCCTACTTCCGCGGGGATCACCGCTTCAGTGCCATAGACCAGGCTGAAGGGTGTTTCACCGTTGCTTGTTTTTGGGCTTGTCCTGTGAGCCCATAAGATACTTGGGAGCTCATCAACCCAGCCGCGTCTGGCTGTCCCCAACCGTGCTTTCATGCCTTCGACTAAACTCTTATTGATACTCTCGACTTGGCCATTCCCTTGTGGATGCGCCACTGAAGAGAATATGTGTTCAATGTTAAGCTCTTGTAGCCATTTTTGAAAGTCGTCGGCAGTGAAGTTGGTACCGTTGTCGGTAACAATGCACATTGGTAGACCGAAACGGCAGATGATGTGTTCCCAGACGAACTTCCTTGTTATCATAGCGGTGGTTGAGGCGAGCGGTTTTGCCTCTACCCATTTTGTAAAGTAGTCAACAGCCACTATGATAAATTTCACTGCACCTGGTGCATCTGGAAATGGTCCCACCACATCGATTGCCCATTTCTGGAATGGCCATGCGGTGGTGACAGGGATCAGGTTGTTCTTGGGGCGCAAGGTCTTGGGAGCATGCCACTGACAATTTAAACACTTGCGCAAGACCTTAACTGCGTCCAAGTGCATGTCGGGCCAGTAGTATCCGGCGTTCATGATTTTGGCCACCACCATGCGTGGGCCTGCGTGTATGCCACATATTCCGTCGTGTATTTCTCTGATAAGGTATGAGGCATCTTGAGGGTCGACGCATCATAGGAGTGGCCCCAGGTATGATTTACGGTATAAGATACCGTCTCCCATTTGGTAATGACACGCTTTGTATTGCAGCTTGCGTGCCTCTGCTTTGCTTTCGGGGGTAACACCTGATTGTAAGTATGCAATAATCAGTGTCATCCAGGATGTTGTACCGTACTGGATGACATTGACTTGGCGCAGGGGTACCGAAGGATTTTGCAGTATTTCGATGCGTACCTCCTTTGCCAGGTGTTGGAAGCTCGTGGATGCCTGATGTGTGTAAAATGCAACATATAAATTACATCAAATAAGGCACAAAACTAACCCTTTTTAAGTACTAATGTTGGAAAAAGAGTGTTTTTGTCTTCCTTTTGTATTTTCAGGATTAAATGAGCTCAGATTCACAAAAGAAGCAAAAAGACAGCTAAATCTAACATAAATACAAGGAAAGGAACATAAGTGGACTGCCCGACCCTTCAACGGCATCTTCCCAAGCAAAATAGAGAAGGCAGAAGACTGAACACGCCCCGTGCTCAGCCAGCACGGGGCCGTGCCCAAGAAGCAGCAGAAAAGACAAATCCATAGAAGCTTCTATTGCCCACCACGGGGCCGTGTCCAGTGAGCACGGGGACGTGTCGAAAGTACTGCAGGCGCATTAATTGTAATTGCGAATTACAATTAATGAAGAGAGAGAGTGTCAGACAGGCACGGGGCCGTGCCCAGCGGACACGGGGCCGTGCCCAGCCTTCTGTTCAGCCTATAAATAGGAGTGCTTGGTTTCATTTCAACTCATCCCTTGGCACACCACCTCTCTCACACTTCATCCACCACCCACCACCATCACAACACCATCATTCACCACCATCATCCATTGTCCATCGTAGAGTGTGTGAGTCGTCTCGGGATCCAAGATTGATCATAAGAGTTCTTGACAATCAAGACCATGTTTGCCTAAGTCTCTTACATCACTTGGTGAAGACAAAGTGTCTAGTATAATACTTTTTATTTCTAATCTTTTGCACTTTTTATTTGGTTTTGTATTAATGACTTTAATAACTAGTTACTTATGTTGAAGGTGATCTTTCCTTATCGTTTGTCCGTGGTGTCTTGGCATTATTTTACTGTCTATATAAAATAAAAGATTTTCACCATTCATATCTCCACGGTCTATATGGAGGTATGTTGACTACCTGGTCGGGGGTTAAGGGAACGGTTTGGTAAAGGTCTTGCCATTGTTCAGCGTTTAGAGGTCCTGCAATAGACCTGGGTCAAATTTAGTAGGACCTCCTTCAATACTTCACGGTATTGGATGGCGGGGGTCCAAACTCTTTGACCCCCTCATAAGTTAACTACTATTAATACTATAACCCGGCTATTTAGGACTGTATCCCTGCTGACTCAGACTACTTAGTCGAGGGTAACGTCACCGCCAAAAGCGGGGCCTACCATAATACTGCATTAATAACTTAATTCATTATCTTCCAATAATCCACCCTTTTAGGATTGTATCCTTGCTGACTCAGACTACTGGGGTGAGGGTAACGTCACCTTCAAAAGAGGGGCCTACTACAATAACTAAGATAATCTCTTAATTATGTGCAAAAGTGCGGAAATAATCAAAGGTTATACTAGATACGAGTCGGAACCAAGTGATTCATCTTGTCTATCTGTTTTTATTTTTATTTTATTTTCAGCATTTTAGTTAGTTTTTATTTTTCTTAGTTTAAAAACATTTTTCTAAACTTTTTATTTTGATTAGACGTTGAGGATAAACCGGTACTAAAAGCTCTTGTGTCCTTGGACGACCTCGGTATCTTACCAACGCTATACTACGCTCACGATGGGTGCACTTGCCCATATGTGTGTTTAGTGTTAGTAAAATATCGTGTTTTATAAATTTAAAACTTGGCTAAAATAAGTGTTAAAGGGGCTTAAAATATACACCTAATATATATAACACTTCGCACGCATCAAGTTTTTGGCGCCGTTGCCGGGGACACAAGGATTTTAAGAAAGTTAGGAATCAACGGCCTAATCATTTTTCTTATTTTTAAATTTTTTTAAGGATTTTTCTTAGTTTTTCAGCTTCTGCACAGCTCAGCACGGGTCGTGCCCGCTGAACACGCCCCCGTGCTAAATCATTGGAACTGGCAATCCTGTTTTAAGTCAGACAGTAAGCTGAACACGGGGCCGTGCTCACTCAACACGCCCCCGTGCCCAAGTTTCAGTTACTGAAAACAGAACCGTTAGATCCCGGCGGTTGGTAATTTCTGACATAAACATGAGTGATAGTAATTGTTTTTACTTTCGGCACTCTTATGATACGTGGTGTCAATTATGTGGTGGCGAACATAAAGAATTAAAATGTTACTTTCTAAATTATAGGCCCCACTACATAGACCCACCGATTCCTTATAACCTTAAGAGGGGCGAAAGTAAAAATAAGCACTATTTCTCCCTCGAATGCGCCCAGCCAGATATTCTAGGAGAAATGCTCCTTGACGAGTTATTTCAACTAGAAGAGCTAATTCTGAATTGGTTAGAAGAGCTTGGGAAAGACTTTATTGATCCACCCCAAGACAATAACCATGAAGAAATGTTGGAACCGCATTCCGACAACCTCGTTGCTCCCAAAATTACCTTCATACCTAGCAAAGACGTGGACGATAGTCGTCCCTGTGCCGATTGTGCCGTGAAGGACTCCCCATCGACTTCGTTCGGTGCATACATAGACCTGAGCGATTCGGCATACACCTTCTTTAACGAGAGCCCGGGAAAGGGTTGGACTTGTCCACCTAGAATGAAAATAGGAATTACCCTCACCGACAACCTCTTGCGTTCTCACCTTAGTCTAGGACAATTAAGGTATCTTAGGCACTTTGGGGTTGTCCCAACCAATCAGGAACCACCCGATTTCGACGAGATCCTTAGAACTAGACAACTTCATAAAACAGTCCCTCGACACGGGGCTGTGTCCAGCCAACACGCCCCCGTGTTCACCAAAAGATTCTCTTCTGATCAGTACGTCAGAATACGGACAAACTGTGTCAGGACTCCACCTGCACACGGGGCCGTGTCCAATGGACACGGGGCCGTGTCCAGGATGCTGTCATTTTCTATAAATGCAGCCAAGAATTCTGCACATTTGGACCAACTTGGGACAGAGATTTGAAGGAATCTTCTCTCAAACTATCCTAGGTAAGTCTAAAAGAAGGTTCCAACAACCCATCTTGTCCTTTCCTCTTTTAGCCATTTCCTTCTTCTCCATCTTTCTCCAAGAACTACCATTAAAAGTTTGAATTCTTCCAACTTTGTGGTAGGGATTGATGAGTTTTGTTCAAGGAATCTTGATAAAAGTATGTTATGTAACATTGTTTTAAGTTATTGATGTCTAAAAAGACCCCGCAAGTTCAGAAAATAACTTAAAATTTCAAGTTTCCTTGCACCAAAATTCTGCAGAAAGATGAACACGGGGCCGTGCTCAATGAGCACGGGGCCGTGTCCGGTCACTGTTTCATAAAATAAACTATTTTTCAGTTTATTTTTTTTAGGATGTCGAGTGAAAACAGCGAAACATCTTCCGTGCATTCATCAAACAGCCGAAGAGGAAGGAGGCCCTCCATTGAAGCTACACTTGTGCACTATGTGGTAGCATTAAGGGAGGCTCTCGACGAAATGACATCAGTAGAGGAGGTCCTAATCGACCGTATTAACGATCTTACGGTGGGACTCGAAAGCAGCTTCCAAGAAATTAACCTCTTGCACCAGAGGTTAAATATTCTTGTAACACCTCCGATGGAACCAGTCCTCCCTCAACAGGATTGGAACCTGGCGCTCGGAATTAACAACCCTACCGGGTGGGAAGATTTGCCAGCAGAACCTCCTATGGAACACCAACAAGAGAACCCGGTGGAAATCGAGACTCCTCAAACCAATGCCAATGAGCCTTCTTTTCTCCTTCCAAGGGAGGTGGAGGAGTGGCTCACCGACATGTGAGGAGAACCGCACCCGGAAGAAGGAGTTCTAAAAAGCCTTGTCTAACCAAGATTAGTAGTCTCTTGGAAATTTTGCTAATTAAAATAAAATAGAGGCTAGAACTCCACGATTTAATATTTCTCTGTTTTTTTTTTCTAGTTTAATTTAAAATTAGGACTATGTAAGTTATCTCTATGATGTAATGAAATGATGGTTTTCAAAGTTTGGATGGTTCATAAGGAATAAAACACACTCATGGTGATAAGGGATGAAAAGGGGAACGAGAAAAATGACTTCATGCACAAGAACAAGGCAACCCGACAATTTTCTCCATTACAGAAGGTTCAACACGGGTCGTGCCCAACCAACACGGCCCCGTGTTGAACCCCCTGCAGAAAACTGCCCAGTTCAGGTAACTGGACACGGGCCGTGTCCACCCAACACGCCCCCGTGTCCAGGCTTCTGTTTCTCTTGATTTAATTTTGTTACTGGCACTTGAACACGGGACCGTGCCCGGACAACACGGGGCCGTGTTCAGCGCCCAGTAACACAAAATTTTTGCTTTTTAACACCATTTTACACATCTAATCAACCTAAAAATTTATTTTTGGGACACATTGAGGACAATGTGTAATTTAAGTGTGGGGGGGATGCTAAAACCTTGGAAATTTTGCAAGTCCTAATAACAAGCCTTACACAAAACTCTATTGGAACCGCTAATCACCCCAAATTTTTTCAAAAATTTCATTTTTTTTTACTTGTCTAGGTTTAACTCGGGAAATCCAAGTTCTCAAAAAGGTTATATTTTTACGAATTTACAACCGATAGCGTCGTGATAAAAAGAACCAACATAAGAAAATTATAAAAAAAGGGCATGACAAGCTTAGTTAAAAATTTGATTATATATACTTGGTCACATAAAAACCCATTCCCACAAAAGTGAGTTTTGAGCCTTTATTGAGCATACAAAATTACATCTTTAGACTAAATGCTCATTTTTCGTTTCTTGTGTGAATAGCCGCTTGGTTCTTACGACTCTAGAACTTGCCATGACAATACATTCCCGGTCCTTATCAACTTAAACCCGAGTAAGTAAATGATGGAGGCATTAGGACTAACCCTTTTTATTTCTACACCATTATTTTTTCTTTTTCTTTTACCACTTACCCCAAAACCCCCCTAGTTAGCCCCTTTGAGCCTAAACCTTTTCATTTCACAACCCAACACCCTTTCACCCACCAAAACCTTTTTCATTTTTTTACCCTTTGTTTTAGTAACAAGTTCGGTTTTTCGTATGATAAAAAAAATGTGTTGATGATGAAGCAAAAGAAAATAAACAAACAAGTTTATCAAAAATAACTTTGTTTGAATAATAGCTTCATCAAAATACGAGTTACAAAAATAAAAAGTCCTACGAAAACCGACACTTGTTACGCTTTTTCACCCTTTTTGCTACTAACCACTAACCCAACCACCTACCTTTAACCCAAGCCTAACCCTTAACCCACAAAGTCCTCTTGATATTTACAAAGGTATATAAGTTAAAAAGGAGGAGGATTGATTGCCTAGCAAGCTTATGGTAGGAATAAGTTCCATGCCGCTCTCGAGTGATTCACTAAAAGTACACCTTCGGCCGAGTGTGAGTGATTTCTCCCGTGAGGTATGTGAACTTGTATATAAATAGAATTTTAAAAAGGCATGCTATGCCCTAATAAATAATTTCTCTTATGAAAAGTTTTAAATAAATCATGACGAATAGGATTGTAAATAAATGAAAATAAAACTTCCTAAAGAATCTTGGAAATCCCGACACTCTACGACAAGCCCAAAACCTTCTCTTCTACCTATTCCATTTGGGAGTGTAAGCCACATATTAAAGAGATTTGCTTGAGGACAAGCAAAAGTTCAAGTGTGGGGGTATTTGATGTGTGTAAAATGCAACATATAAATTTCATCAAATAAGGCACAAAACTAACCCTTTTTAAGTACTAATGTTGGAAAAAGAGTGTTTTGTCTTCCTTTTGTATTTTCAGGATTAAATGAGCTCAGATTCACAAAAGAAGCAAAAAGACAGCTAAATCTAACATAAATACAAGGAAAGGAACATAAGTGGACTGCCCGACCCTTCAACGGCATCTTCCCAAGCAAAATAGAGAAGGCAGAAGACTGAACACGCCCCGTGCTCAGCCAGCACGGGGCCGTGCCCAAGAAGCAGCAGAAAAGACAAATCCATAGAAGCTTCTATTACCCACCACGGGGCCGTGTCCAGTGAGCACGGGGGCGTGTCGAAAGTACTGCAGGCGCATTAATTGTAATTGCGAATTACAATTAATGAAGAGAGAGAGTGTCAGACAGGCACGGGGCCGTGCCCAGCGGACACGGGGCCGTGCCCAGCCTTCTGTTCAGCCTATAAATAGGAGTGCTTGGTTTCATTTCAACTCATCCCTTGGCACACCACCTCTCTCACACTTCATCCACCACCCACCACCATCACAACACCATCATCCACCACCATCATCCATTGTCCATCGTAGAGTGTGTGAGTCATCTCGGGATCCAAGATTGATCGTAAGAGTTCTTGACAATCATGGCCATGTTTGCCTAAGTCTCTTACATCACTTGGTGAAGACAAAGTGTCTAGTATAATACTTTTTATTTCTAATCTTTTGTACTTTTTATTTGGTTTTGTATTAATGACTTTAATAACTAGTTACTTATGTTGAAGGTGATCTTTCCTTATCGTTTGTCAGTGGTGTCTTGGCATTATTTTACTGTCTATATAAAATAAAAGATTTTCACCATTCATATCTCCACGGTCTATATGGAGGTATGTTGGCTACCTGGTCGGGGGTTAAGGGAACGGTTTGGTAAAGGTCTTGCCATTGTTCAGCGTTTAGAGGTCCTGCAATGGACCTGGGTCAAATTTAGTAGGACCTCCTTCAATACTTCACGGTATTGGATGGCGGGGGTCCAAACTCTTTGACCCCCTCATAAGTTAACTACTATTAATACTATAACCCGGCTATTTAGGACTGTATCCCTGCTGACTCAGACTACTTAGTCGAGGGTAACGTCACCGCCAAAAGCGGGGCCTACCATAATACTGCATTAATAACTTAATTCATTATCTTCCAATAATCCACCCTTTTAGGATTGTATCCTTGCTGACTCAAACTACTGGGGTGAGGGTAACGTCACCTTCAAAAGAGGGGCCTACTACAATAACTAAGATAATCTCTTAATTATGTGCAAAAGTGCGGAAATAATCAAAGGTTATACTAGATACGAGTCGGAACCAAGTGATTCATCTTGTCTATCTGTTTTTATTTTTATTTTATTTTCAGCATTTTAGTTAGTTTTTATTTTTCTTAGTTTAAAAACATTTTTCTAAACTTTTTATTTTGATTAGACGTTGAGGATAAACCGGTACTAAAAGCTCTTGTGTCCTTGGACGACCTCGGTATCTTACCAACGCTATACTACGCTCACGATGGGTGCACTTGCCCATATGTGTGTTTAGTGTTAGTAAAATATCGTGTTTTATAAATTTAAAACTTGGCTAAAATAAGTGTTAAAGGGGCTTAAAATATACACCTAATATATATAACACTTCGCACGCATCAATGCCAGTTTTGACAGTGCATCCGCAGGTTTGTTTTCACTCCTGTTGATATGGCGGATATTGAAGGAAGTGAATTTTTTTCTCAGTTGCAAGGCTTGTTCCAAGTAGAGGATCATGATATCCCCTTTTGCGGCATAGTCACCGCGTATCTGTCCTGCGACTAATAGTGAGTCGATGTGTGCCTCCAAGTGTTGGACGCCGAGTTTGACTGCCAAACGCAGCCCTGCCAGTAGAGCCTCGTACTCTGGCTCGTTATTTGTGCTTTTGAAATCGAGGCGGGTTGCATAAGTAAGCTCTTGGACGTCAGGGCTGACGAGGCGCAGACCTGCACCTGCACCATCTTAGTTGGACGCACCATCCGTATATAGTGCCCATGTTTCTGCGGATGATGGTGGTGATGCAGGGTTTTGTTCTTCTTCGCATTCTTGAATGCGATTTGCTGGTACTTCAGCAACGAAGTCAGCCAAGACCTGGCCTTTGATTTCCGGGCGCGGCTTATAGTTCAGCGAAAGTGCGCCTAGCTCGATTGCCCATTTTGCTAACCTCCCAGAGATGTCGGGTTTGGATAGGATCGGCCCGATCCTGTAGTTGGTTAGCACTGTGATGACGTGGCTCGCAAAGTAGCGTCGTAATCGTCTCGACGCGTGCACCAGTGCCAGTACCAACTTCTCCATGATGGAGTATCTCGTCTCTGGGTCGTTGAGCATTTTGCTGATGTAGTAGATGGGTGTTTGAACCCCTTCCCGCTCCACTATGAGTACCGCGCCTACTGCGTTGTCGGCGGCAGATAGGTACAAGATAAGTGGTTCATCCTTGCGAGGTGCGGTAAGAGTTGGGAGTTGAATCAAACACTCTTTCATCTCCCGGAAAGCTTTTTCGGCTTCTGCGGTCCATTGGAATTGTTCCTTTTTTAAAAAGCTCCGCAGTGTCTTGATAAAAGGATAAGACTTAGCTGCATGGTTTGCTAAGAATTTGTTTAGTGCGGCTAGCCTGCCGGCTAGTCGTTGCATTTCTTTCATCGTAGAAGGCAATGGCATGCGTTTGATCGCCTGTACTTTTTCCGGGTTGACCTTGAATCCATCTTTGGTTACGATGAATCCAAGGAACTTGCCTTCTTCCAGTCCAAACGAGCATTTCCCTGGGTTGAGCTTCATGTTGACACTTCGCAGAGTTTGGAATGTTCTTTCAATATCATTGAGCATGGTGTCTTCTTCCATGCTCATGACGACCAGGTCGTCCATATAGATTTCGACACTTTTGCTGATTTGGCCGCGAAAAGTTTCGTTCATCAACTTCTGATAGGTTGCGCCGGCGTTGCGCAACCCGAACGGCATTTTTGTGTAGCAGTAGTTCCCGGTAGGAGTGCGGAATGACGTTTTATCTTCGTCCTCGATTGCCATCTGCACCTGGTGGTAGCCTTTGTAACAATCGAGGAAGCACTTCCATCGAAATGGTGCAAGGTTATCGACCTTCTCGTCGATCTCCGGAAGTGCGTAACAATCCTTGGGGCAGGCCTTGTTGAGGTCTTTGTAATCGACACACATGCGCCAGCCCCCACTTGGTTTTTCTACCATGACTGGGTTGGATAACCAAGTCTGGTATTTGACTTCCCACAGGATGCCTGCGGAGAGCAGTTCCTGTACCTGCTCTTCCATTGCCGCGTTTTTTTGGTGATCCAAGGTGGCGTTGGCCTTGGATCACTGGCTTGATACCTGGCATGGTATTCAAAAAATGCTGCGTGATTTCGCATGGCACCCCTGTCATGTATGCGGGTGTCCATGCAAAAATATCTTGGTTCCTGAAGAGGAGTTGCTTCAGGCGCGCTCTGATGGTGCGGGACAAGGCATGGCCCAACGTGACCGTTTGCTCTGGGTATCTTGCGTTAAGAACCCATTTTTCTGGTTGCGTGTTGGGGGTAGGCCTTGCTACCTTGGTCGGACGCAATTCGTCCGAGGATATAACTTCTCTGCGGGCGTAAATTATCGCAATCCCCAATCCCCGTCTCGGTTGGAAAACCGATGGCAGAGTGGGGGACGGATGTGATCATGTTGAAGTCGCCCTGGGACTCTCTCCCGAGAAGTACGTCGTACTTGGAGGTGTGCGGTAAAACCATGAAATTTACCTCCTCTGTTCTTGTGTGCCTCCCGTTGGTGAGGCGCACAGGAAAAGTAATCTGGCCTAGGGGGAATACGGTTTCCCCTGCAAACCCGGCCAACGGATAGTCTGCTGGCTGCAACCGATCTTTGTCTTCTTGATCGAATTGGTTGAAGCACTGCTCGTATATAATATCAGATGTACTGCCCGGGTCGATGAATAATCGCTCGGTGCAGTAGTGAGCCAGGTGGCCTGTGATAACCACGGGGTGCCTATCGCGCGGTCCGCCACGGACTTTTGGAAAGACGACTTGCTCGTCTTTCCAGTCATTGTCCGGTCTTCGTGCCGCCTTGCGCGGTCTTCCATTTCCTCCATTGATCATGTAGGTAGAGGCCACATACATGGTCCTCTTACCCGTGGAGTTGCCCTAGTTGTGGGGGTGATGCGCTTGGTAGCTTTTTGTGCGCCTGTTAACAGGTGTTGCAGTTTCCCCTCTTTTAGGGCTCGCTCAATCTCCAGTCGGAGACTGATGCAGCTGTTTGTTGTGTGGCCATTGTCCTTGTGATACTCGCAGTAGAGTGCGAGATCCTGGTTCTTTTTGGACTTCATTGGTTGGGCCGGTCGCAGGAATTGCGTGTCCGTAAGGAGGACGTCGCTTGGCGACGGGTTGATCTCGGTCCAGCTACGGTCCCGAGATTCTTTCTTTGATGCCCGGTTTTCACGCTGGGCATTGATTGTAGCCCTTGCGTTGGGCTGGTTGTTACTTGGGACATATGGTCTGGGATCGCTGCCGCGATTCCATGTGTCCCGGTTGCGCTTTTTGTTGCGCTTGTGTTCTTGGTGGGAGAATTGGCCTTCGGTTTGGGGTTGTGCCTTTGATACGTGTGGTCTGAGGGACCGCTGAGTCTGGGCGTATGTCTTGACCGCAGCCATGACATCTTCCCATTTCTTAGGCAAGCCGTCCTTGCCGGAGATATTCATAACCATTTGTTCGTCCTTGACTGCAACGATGAAATGGTTACGTGCCATCTGGTCCGCAACGTCGCCTATCTCTAGGCACACTTTATTGTATCGGACAACGAATGCCTCAAGCGATTCGTTGTCTCTGCGCCAGATGTTCATGACGTCCATGGAATCACGTTCATGACGT
>JARYGA010004554.1:0-31721 GCA_030545235.1 Helianthus tuberosus | reverse complement strand
TTTGGTTATGTATTAATGACTTTAATAACTAGTTTCTTATGTTGAAGGTGATTCTTCCTTATCGTTTGTCCGTGGTGTCTTGGCATTATTTTACTGTCTATATAAAATAAAAGATTTTCACCATTCATATCTCCACGGTCTATATGAAGATATGTTGGCTACCTGGTCGGGGGTTAAGGGAACGGTTTGGTAAGAGTCTTGCCTTGTTCAGTGTATAGATCCTGCAAGGACCTGGGTCAAATTTAGTAGGACCTCCTTCAATACCCACCGGTATTGGATGGCGGGGGTCCAAACTCTTTGATCCCCTCATATGTAAGCTACTATTAATACTTTAACCCGGCTACTTAGGACTGTATCCCTGCTGACTCAGACTACTTAGCCGAGGGTAACGTCACCTTCAAAAGAGGGGCCTACCATAATATGCATTAATAACTTAATTAATTATCTTTCAATAATCCGACCCTTTAGGATTGTATCCTTGCAGACTCAAACTACTGGGTTGAGGGTAACGTCACCTTCAAAAGAGGGGCCTACTACAATAACTAAGATAATCTCTTAAAAAGTGCAAAAGTGCAGAAATAATCAAATGTTACACTAAACACGAGTCGGATCCAAGTGATTCATCTTGTCTATCTGTTTTTATTTCTATTTTATTTTTCAGCATTTTAGTTAGTTTTATTTTTCTTATTTAAAAACCTTTTTCTAACTTTTGATTTGATTAGACGTTGAGGATAAACCGGTACTAAAAGCTCTTGTGTCCTTGGACGACCTCGGTATCTTGCCAACACTATACTACGCTCACGATGGGTGCACTTGCCCATATGTGTGTTTGGTGTTAGTAAAATATCGTGTTTTATAAATTTAAAACTTGGCTAACGTGTAAAAAGGGGTTAAAATATACTTAAATATATATCACACCACACGCGCATCAAGTTTTTGGCGCCGTTGCCGGGGACACAAGGATTTTAAGAAAGTTAGGAATCAACGGCCTAATCGTTTTTCTAATTTTTTTTTAGGATTTTCTTAGTTTTTCAGCTTCTGCAGAACTCAGCACGGGTCGTGACCGCTGAACACGCCCCGTGCCCAATCCTTGGAACTGGCAATCCTGTTTTAAGTCAGACAGTAAGCTGAACACGGGGCCGTGCCCACTCAACACGCCCCGTGCCCAAGTTTCAGCTACTGAAAACAAAACCATAAGATCCCGACGGTTGGTAACTTCTGACACAAACATGAGTGATACTGATATTTTTTACTTTCGGCACTCTTATGGTACGTGGTGTCAAATATGTGGTGGTTCCCATGAAGAATTAGAATGTTATTTTCTAAATTATAAGCCCCACTATATAGACCCATTGTTTTTCAGTAGCCTTAAGAGGGGCGAAAGTAAAAATAATCCCTATCTCTCCCTCGAATGCGCTCAACCGGATCTTCTAGGAGAAATGCTTCTTGATGAACTATTTCAAATGGAAGATCTAATTCTTAATTGGTTAAAAGAACTTAGGATGGATTTCAATAATTTATCTCAAGACGATAACCAAGAAGAATGGTTGGGATCGCATTCAAATAAAAACAACTTCGTTGTTCCCGATGATACCTCTAACTCTAGCGAGGACTTGAGCGATAGTCGTCCCTGTGTCGATTATGCCGTGAAGGACTCCCCATCGACTTCGTTCGATGCATAAATAGACCTGAGCGATTCGGCATACACCTTCTTTAACGAGAGCTCGGGAAAGGGTTGGACTTGTCCACCTACATTTAGCATAGGAATCACCCTCACCGACAACCTCTTGCGTTCTCGTCTTAATCTAAAGCAATTAAGGTATCTTAGGCACTTTGGGGTTGTTCCATCCAGTAAGGAACCACCCGATCCGGATGAATTCCTTAAAAATAGACGAAACTTCATAAACAGCCTTTCGACACGGGGCCATGCCCAGGTCAACACGCCCCCGTGTCCACCAAAAGATTCCTTTCTGACTTTTTGTCAGAATACGGACAAAATTTGTCAGGATCTTGCCTGCACACGGGGCCGTGTCCAGCCGACACGGGGCCGTGTGCAGCGTGCTATCGTTTTCTATAAATGCAGCCAAGAATCCTGCACATTTGGACCATCCAGGGACAGAGATTTGAGAGGATCTTCTCACCTACCATCCTAGGTATTTTCTAAAAGAAGGTTCTAACAACCATCTTGTCCTTTCCTCTTTTATCCATTACTTTCTTCTTCATCTTTCTTGCTTCAACACCTCCATTGAAGCTTGAGATCACCATGATTCCAAGCTTTATTATGATGTTTGTTGGGTTTTTGTTCAAGGAAACTTGTTAAAAATAAGTTGTATAACATTGTTTTAAGTTATTTCTGCTCAAAAAATCTTCATAAGTTGGAAAAATAATTTGAAACTCCAAGATTCGTTGTTCCAAAAATCTGCAGAAAGGTGAACACGGGGCCGTGCTCACTGAGCACGTGGCCGTGTCCGAAGTTACTGTTTCATTAAAATGAACTATTTTTGGTTTGTTTTTGTAGAATGTCTAGTCAAAACAGTGGAACCTCTTCTGCGCACTCCAGAAACAGTCGAAGGGAAAGAAGGTCATCAATTGAAGCAACTCTCGTACGCTACGTAATGGCATTACGTGAGGCTCTTGATGAGATGACGTTGGTAGAGGAGGTCCTAATAGACCGTATAAATTATCTTACGGTGGGGCTGGAAAATAGTTTTCAAGAAATCAACCTCTTGCACCAGAGGTTGAACATTCTTATGACACCTCCCATGGAACCAATCCTCCCTCAAGAGGATTGGAACCTAGCACTTTGAGTCAACAATCCTACCGGATGGGACGACATTCCAGCGGAACCTCCTCTTGAAGGTCTACAAGAAGTCCCGGTGGAAATTGCACCTCCTCAAACCGATGCCAATGAGCCTGCCTTTCTTCTCCCAAGGGAGATAGAGGAGTGGCTCGCCAACGTGTGAGGGACCCATGCCCGGAGAAAGAAGTTTTTCAACCCGCATCCAACCGAGAGAATTATCTTTTCGGAAATTTTGCTAATAGAATAAGTATTAGGCTAGAACTTCTTGGTTTAGATTTCTTGTGTTTCTTTTGACCTATTTATCTAAAATTTTAACTTATTAGGACTATTATGTAATTCTCTCTATTTAAATGAATGATGATTCTAGTTAAAATGGTGTTTGGATGATGTTGTAATGGATAAAACACACTCGGGATGGTGAAGGATAACAAGGGAAACTTGAACCAGCACCCCATGCACGAAAACAGGGCCACCCGACAAATTTTTCTTCATTACAGCAAGTTCAGCACGGGCCGTGCCTTCCTAACACGGCCCCGTGCTGCACAATCTGCAGGAAATGCCCAGTTCAGGTAACTGGACACGGGGCGTGCTCATTGAACACGCCCCCGTGCCCAGGCTTTTGTTTCTTTTTACAAACTTTTGTTACTTGCGATCTGAACACGGGGCCGTGCCCGAACACCACGGGGCCGTGTCCAGACGCCCAGTAACATAAAATTTTGCCTTTTCACACCTTTTTACACATTCAATCAACCTAAAAACTTATTTTTGGGACACATTGAGGACAATGTGTAATTTAAGTGTGGGGGGATGCTAAAACCTTGAATCTTGCAAGTCCTAAATACAAGCCTTACACAAAACTCTATTGGAACCGCTAATCACCCCAAAAAAATTTTCAAAAATTTTTCATTTTCTTTACTTGTCTAGGTTTAATTTGGGAATTTCAAGTTCTAAAAAGATTATATTTTTACAAATTTACAACCAATAGCGTCGTGATAAAAAGAACCAACATAAGAAAATTATGAAACGGCATGACAAACCTAGTTAAAATTTGATTATATATACTTGATCACATAAAAACCCATTCCCACAAAAAGTGAGTTTTGAGCCTTTATTGAGCATACAAATACATATCTTTAAACTAAATGCTCATTTTTCGTTTCTTGTGTGAATAGCCGCTTGGTTCTTACGACTCTAGAACTTGCCACGACGATACATTCCCGGTCCTTACCAACTTAAATCCGAGTAAGTAAATGACGGAGGCATTAGGACTAACCCTTTTTATTTCTACACCATTATTTTTCTTTTTTTTACCACCTACCCAAAATCCCCCTAGTTAACCTCTTTGAGCCTAAACCTTTTCATTTCACAACCTAAAGCAAACACACTTTCACCCACCAAAACCTTTTTATTTTTAACCTTTTTTTTAGTAACAAGCTCGGTTTTTCTTATGACTTTCAAAAAAAAATAAAAATTGATGATGATGAAGCAAAAGAGAAATAAACAAACAAGTTTATCAAAACAAAAAAAAAACTTTGTTTGAATAATGGCTTCATCAAAATAAAAATTTCAAAACTAAAAAGTCTCACGAAAACCGACGTTTTTTACGCCTTTCGCCCTTTTACTAACCACTAACCCAACCACCTACCTTTAACCCAAGCGTAACCGTTCACCCAAAAGTCCTCTTGATATTTACAAAGGTATATAGTTAAAAAGGAGGAGGATTGATTACTTGGCAAGCTTATGGTAGGAGTAAGTTCCATGCCGCTCTCGAGTGATCCACTAATGTTGGAAAAAGTGTGTTTTTGTCTTCCTTTTGTATTTTCAGGATTAAATGAGCTCAAATGAACAAAAGAAGCAAAAAGGCAGCTAAATCTAACATAAATACAAGAAAAGGAACAAACGTGGCATGCCCGACCTCCCTGACAGCATCTTCCCAAGCAAAACAAGAGAACAGAAGGCTGAACACGGCCCGAGCTCAATGAGCATGGGGGCGTGCCCAAGTGATTGCAGAAAAGACAAAGCTGTAGAAGCTTCTATCACCCACCACGGGGGCGTGCCCAGCGGACACGGGGCCGTGGTCAACTCTAAGATTCACAGAATCTGGGGAAATCTTGATAGTACAGATATGCTTCTGCACACGGGGGCGTGGTCAACTAATGCAGACAAACTGCAATTAATGAAGAAAGAGAAGGAAGGTGGACACGGGGCCGTGCCCAATGGACACGGGGCCGTGCCCAAGTCTCTGTTCAGCCTATAAATAGGGGTGTTTGGCTCATTTGGAAACCATCCCTTGGCACACCACCTCTCTCACACTTCACCCACCACCCACCACCATCACAACCATCATCCACCACAATCATCCATCGTCCATCGTAGAGTGTGTAAGTCGTCTCGGGATCCAAGATTGATCGTAAGAGTTCTTGACAATCAAATGCCATGTTTGCCTAAGTCTCTTACATCACTTGGTGAAGACAAGTGTCTAGTGTAATACTTTTTATTTTTAATCTTTTCGCACTTTTTATTTGGTTATGTATTAATGACTTTAATAACTAGTTTCTTATGTTGAAGGCGATTCTTCCTTATCTTTTGTCCGTGGTGTCTTGCATTATTTTACTGTCTATATAAAATAAAAGATTTTCACCATTCATATCTCCACGGTCTATATGGAGATATGTTGGCTACCTGGTCGGGGGTTAAGGGAACGGTTTGGTAAGAGTCTTGCCTTGTTCAGTGTATAGATCCTGCAAGAACCTGGGTCAAATTTAGTAGGACCTCCTTCAATACCCACCGGTATTGGATGGCGGGGGTCCAAACTCTTTGATCCCCTCATATGTAAGCTACTATTAATACTTTAACTCGGCTACTTAGGACTGTATCCCTGCTGACTCAGACTACTTAGCCGAGGGTAACGTCACCTTCAAAAGAGGGGCCTACCATAATATGCATTAATAACTTAATTAATTATCTTTCAATAATCCGACCCTTTAGGATTGTATCCTTGCTGACTCAAACTACTGGGTTGAGGGTAACGTCACCTTCAAAAGAGGGGCCTACTACAATATCTAAGATAATCTCTTAAAAAGTGAAAAAGTGTGGAAATAATCAAAGGTTACTCTAAACACGAGTCGGATCCAAGTGATTCATCTTGTCTATCTGCTTTTATTTTTATTTTATTTTTCAGCATTTTAGTTAGTTTTATTTTTCTTATTTAAAAACCTTTTTCTAACTTTTGATTTGATTAGACGTTGAGGATAAACCGGTACTAAAAGCTCTTGTGTCCTTGGACGACCTCGGTATCTTGCCAACACTATACTACGCTCACGATGGATGCACTTGCCCATATGTGTGTTTGGTGTTAGTAAAATATCGTGTTTTATAAATTTAAAACTGGGCTAGCGTGTAAAAAGGGGTTAAAATATACTTAAATATATATCACACCACACGCGCATCACATGTATTTCAGGGAACTAGTGGATCTGGCAAGTGTTGCATGTTTTTCAAGCTGCGTATAAATAAAAGATGTCATCCGTGGTCATAGAGTTTAGGGAATGTATCTTACTCCTGGACGGGATACATGTTTCTAAGCTCGGGTTTGTTTAAGTTCTTTTGTTGAGTCCTTGCGAACTCATTTAAACATGTTATGGTTTGTAACTTAATTTGGGTGTTAACTTTTCAGACAAGTATGTTGTGGTATTTTCTAAACGTAATTAATGGATGAACATCTCATGTTTTTATCATATAGCGTTGTTATGATTGAATGCTATGGTATTAAGAAGTCACACCAATAACCACGCTTCCGCAAAAGTCAGGGTGTGACAGCTTGGTATCAGAGCTTCGATCGTAGGTGATCAAGAATTGGGAGACTCCAAATACGCCAACCGAGATTCGTCAGTTCCTAGGTTTGGCAGGATATTATCGCAGATTTATTGAGGATTTCTCGAAAATCGCTCAACCTTTGACCTCCCTTACACAGAAAGACAAAAAGTACGAATGGGGAGACAAGCAAGAAGAAGCATTTCAGTTGTTGAAAAACAAACTTTGCGATGCACCGATCTTATCCCTACCCGAATGTACAGACGACTTCGTGGTATATTGCGACGCCTCACGTCAAGGGTTAGGTTGCGTGCTGATGCAGCGACAGAAGGTTATAGCCTATGCTTCACGCCAATTGAAGGTTCATGAGAAAAACTACACCACGCATGACTTGTAGTTAGGCGCAGTGGTGTTTGCATTAAAGATCTGGCGACATTATTTGTATGGAACGCGATGCAAAATCTTTACTGATCACAAGAGACTGCAACACATTTTTGATCAAAAAGAGCTGAATATGAGACAGAGACGATGAGTTGAGTTGTTGAACGATTATGATTGTGAAATCAAGTGTCACCCAGGGAAGGCGAATGTAGTCGCCGATGCCTTGAGTCGGAAAGAAAGAATCAAGCCCATAAGGGTTAGGGCTTTGGAATTGATTATTCAAACAGACCTCTCATTGCGCATTCGTGCCGCGCAGAGAGAAGCACTTAGTGAAAAGAATCTTGAAAATGAGTATCTTCGTGGGATGGAAAAGCAGTTAGTACCCAATGATGATGTCACGGCCCCCGTCCCGGTGTTACCCGGTCCAGGAGCCGCGAGACAGAAACCCGTGATAATTATTCTTTGAGTTGACAGTGGAAGTTTAACAGGATCTTTTAAAACTTAAAACTGCCTAATTATTTTATTTCATAATTTGGGACAAACCCCATAATTTACAGTGAAGGGAATTTCACGAGGAAATCCCTTGTTTTACAAAACATGTTTATTTATTTTACTGAGCCACCACTTCAAGCTTGTTAGTGTTCCGTAGCACTTTTTCCTTGGTTCACAGTAAGTCACCTGAAACATGTTTTAAAAATATTTTATCAGCGGGGAAATACTGGCGAGTCATTCAGGTTAAACAAAATGACACATTAGTTATAAATTACAGCATAAGAGTGATTACAATGGCTACTATCTTATTTTTATCTGGCACCGTGTCACACCCTGGTGACGATGGTCATACCACTATTGGGTCCTTTCACCCAAGTAGTGATGATTATCACTGTTAGGTTGATGAACCTAACCGTGAGAAATTCGTAATGTGCACAATACCCCACTTGCCAGTGATTCAAGATAACCAAGACTTAATCCCTGTAATTATAACTTTTGAAAATAATTTGAGTATTATAAAACATTGTTGATAAAAAGAGAATGACTCACATTGCAAGTTTAGACGGGCAGAGTTTAGCCTACTAATTTAGCCGTGTAACCTAGTTTAAACAACAATGAATACGGAACTAGGTTAGTAACTTAATACAACATTTACGATAACTCAGGAAATCAAAACCCTCACAACGAATGACAAAGTATAGCCCAATTACGGGCAGCACTTAAACATCCGTCAGATCGGTTTCAATCGATCGGACATTATATCGTAGTAGTGATCGAGTTATTACCCTTGATCGTAGCAGCGTTTTGCTATTGTGAATGTGATTTTCGAACAAAATAAGTGTGATTTTTAAAGTTTTCTCGAGCACAGACGATCAGGCCATGCACAAGCAATTTATAGCAGAAAAATGGGTTTTACGCGGCCCGCGTAAACCCTTTGATGTATCTTACGCGGCCCGCGAGGGCCCCTAGTCTACGTGTAGGGCTGGTGTGTCACATGTAGGGTTGCCACGCGTGTGACACGTGGCTTAAACGCTTATCCGGATGATTTTTAAGTTGACGCGGCCCGCCTAAAACTCAGAATTCTTGTTTTCTTGGTTTTTCAGGCACATTAGGGTTTCAGGGGTCCGGGTTTTCACTTACGGGTCTTTTTGCAGGTCCTTACATCCTCCCCACCTTATTTAAAATCTCGTCCTCGAGATTCATTGAAATAAGTGAGGATACTTTCGCTTCATCTCCGATTCCAGCTCCCAAGTGTATTCGGGTCCTCTTTTTGAATCCCACTTGACTTTGACCAGTACCAATCTTTTGTGTTTGAGACACTTAATCTTTCTATCTTCTATTTGAAGCGGTTTCTCCACAAACTTCAACTTCTTATTCACCTCTATGTCTTGAAGAGGGACTACCAATGATTCGTCAGATAAACATTTCTTGAGGTTAGATACATGAAATACGTCGTGTACTCCAGCCAGTTCTACTGGTAGTTGTAGGCGATAAGCAACTGGTCCTATTCGCTGGATTACTGGGAATGGTCCTATGTACCTTGGACTTAGTTTTCCCTTCTTACTGAACCGAACTACTCCTTTCCAAGGAGAAACTTTCAAAAGTACCTTGTCTCCTACTTGAAATTCTAGTGGCTTGCGTCGATTGTCTGCATAACTCTTCTGGCGATCTCGAGCCGTCTTCAGTCTTTCCTTGATTTGAGTGATCTTGTCGGTGGTTTCTTGCACAATCTCAGGACCCGATAATTGGCTTTCTCCTATTTCTGCCCAACAAACTGGAGTTCTACACTTTCGTCCATACAGTGCTTCAAATGGGGCAACCTTGATGCTTGCATGATAACTATTGTTATAGGAGAACTCGATTAAGGGTAAATGGTTGTCCCAATTTCCCCCAAAATCTATGACACATGCTCTAAGCATGTCTTCCAGGGTTTGGATCGTCCTTTCACTTTGTCCGTTTGTTTGGGGATGGTAGGCTGTACTTAAATTTAATCGTGTCCCCATGGCTTCTTGGAAACTTGTCCAGAAATGTGAAGTGAAGCGACTATCCCTATCCGATACAATGGAGAGTGGAACTCCATGTAAAGATACTACTTCGTCTACATACAACTTTGCTAACCTTTCCATGCTAAAGGTTTCTTTCATGGGTAGAAAATGAGCTGATTTGGTTAATCGATCCACAATTACCCAAATCGCATCATTACCTTTTCTGGTCTTGGGTAACTTAGTAACAAAATCCATGGTTATTAGTTCCCATTTCCATACGGGCATTTCTAATTGTTGTAGTAGACCTGAGGGTTTCTGGTGTTCTGCCTTAACTTGCGAACACGTTAGGCATTTAGAAACGTATCTAGATATGTCCTTCTTCATACCGATCCACCAAAAATTATTTCTTAAATCTTGGTACATCTTCTTATTTCCAGGATGCATGGTATACCTAGATTTATGAGCTTCCTCTAGAATCTTATCTCTTAAATTTCCTTGCTTAGGTACCCAAATCCTTTTCTTGTGGAATCTCCAAATTCCATCAATCCCTTGTTCTAATTCTTTTATTCTTCCCTTCATTCCTTCAGCATCATCCTTGATTGCTGTTTCTTGAACATTCTTCAGTTGTTCCATTAAGTCCAATTGTAAACTTAATCTAAGAGCACGAACTCGTCGTTGTTTCTCATGATACTTACGACTTAGGGCATCTGCTACTACATTTGCCTTTCCTTCGTGATATTGAATATCACAGTCATAGTCACTTAGAATTTCCATCCATCTTCTTTGCCTCATGTTCAATTCTTTTTGCCCAAATATATATCTTAAACTCTTATGATCTGTATAGACAGTAAACTTACTTCCGTACAGATAATGTCTCCAAATCTTAAGGGCAAAAATTATGGCTCCTAACTCTAAATCATGAGTCGTATAATTTTCCTCGTGCTTTTTCAATTGCCTTGAGGCATACGCAATTACCTTCTTGCGTTGCATCAGTACACATCCTAATCCTAGTTTAGAAGCATCACAATAAACTTCAAAATCTTCTGTCCCTTCTGGTAAGGCAAGAATTGGGGCGTTTGTTAACCTTTGCTTTAAAATCTTAAAAGCCTCTTCTTGTCTAGGTCCCCATTCAAACTTTACTGCTTTACAGGTTAACTTAGTTAATGGTACAACTATCTTAGAAAAATCCTTAATGAAGCGCCTATAGTAACCAGCTAATCCTAGAAAACTTCTAACTTCCATAGCTGATTACGGGACCTTCCACTTGGTGATTGCTTCTATTTTGGAGGGATCTACGTGAATACCTTCGTGATTCACCATGTGTCCTAAAAATTGTACCTCTTGTAGCCAAAATTCACACTTCGAGAATTTGGCGTAAAGCTTCTCTTTTATTAACAATGTTAAGAGTAGATGCAGGTGCTCACAATGTTCCCCCTGGCTTTCGGAATAAATAAGTATATCTTCGATGAAAAAAATTAAAAGTTTATCCAAATATGGTTTACAGATCCTATTCATCATGTCCATGAATGCTGCAGGAGCATTTGTTAATCCAAAGGGCATGACTGTAAACTCGTAATGACCATACCTAGTTCTGAAAGCAGTTTTAGGTATGTCTTTTTCTTGTACTTTCAACTGATGGTATCCGGAGCGTAAATCTATCTTAGAGAAGTATCTAGCTCCTTGAAGTTGATAAAAAAGATCATCAATCCTAGGTGTTAGGGATAGATTTTCTAAACCTAAGGATCACGGATCCTCAAGTACTGCCAGGATCACGGATCCTCAATTCTGTTTGAATTAAGGATCCTCAGAAGACATTGCAGGATCAGGATCCAGGATCCTCATTGTTATCCTTATACTAACGGTTGCCTTCACAATGTTTAAGCTTGTTTTGCAGGAGTATACGCACTGGACTTGGTCTTGCCGATATTCTTGGGGAATATGCCCTCAAAATTCCGCACGTGCATGGCTTGGTGACCGTTTTAGAAGTCGTGGGGGGCTTGCACATTTAGCGGATAGTTAGTTATTTGAGTTATTTCTATTTTTTAAAAGGGGATAACAAGCTTGAGTTAGAACAATTAAGCAAACACACACACTCGAAACAGCTCTCAACAGTTCATTGGTGATTTCATACACATTGCACTATAGTGATCCTTGTAACAAGCTTGTTATCATCCCGAGTTGTAAAGATCATTTGTTTAATTATAGTTGGTGATCGGTAGTTTCCATCACCCGAGGTTTTTTATGCCGGAGATCAACTCTTGATCAAGGGCTTTTTCCTCGTATAAATCCTTGTGTCACTTGTTCATTTCATTTTGCAAGTTATCCATACATTTGTTCATTGATTCAAGCATCACACCTCACAACAAAAGATTTGGTTGCATTATCCTAGCTTGATTTTTGACCAAAACAGTTTGGCGCCCACCGTGGGGCAATTGGTGCTTCATTTCTGAAAACTTTTACTCATTGTGTTCATTTCGGTTCATTATATTCAACCATATGGTTTCTTCAGCAAAGAACACTTCAAGTTCCATGCCGGCAATCACTTCTTCATAGGGCGTTCCACCTTTGCCTCCACCACCTTTTGGATCTCAGAAGAATGCTGAGAATCCTGCGAAGAAACCGACCCCCGTTTTCTCAAAACCACCAACTTCTGCTGTTTCCTCTGGCCCTACTAACAGTGATCTTTTTACTTTGATTTTGCAGATGAGGGATCACATACAAGAGCAGGATAAAACCAACGAAAGGATCCTCCAGGAGATTGGTGACATCTAGAAATAGAAGAAATCAGTGGGGGACCACTCTCCTCTGATACCGAGGTCGTTGAATTTCGACACTCCGGTCATAACTTCCCAGCATTCTGCAGCTCCAGATGCCCAATACCGGGGTGGATCAACAGAAATGCGCTCTGGATCATCTGCAATGACTCAAGCTTTAGGATCCTATTTTCAACCTTCAGGATCCTTCTTCCAGCATCAGGGATCCTCTCAGGTTCAAGGATCCTCTCAGGTTCAAGGATCCTCTCAGGTTCAAGGATCCTCCTTTCAGGTTCAAGGATCCTCATCTCAAGTTCACGGATACATGGATTATCCTCCAAGACCCCCAGTCACAGCACTTCAAGGATCCAACATCTTTCAGGATCAGGGATTCTTAAGAAGTGTGCAGCCCTCAAGTTCAGATGTTCATCAAGGAGACTTCATTCCAATCCAGACCATTGCTTCTTCTGGTCCTTCAGTCATACCAGAATCTCGTCAATATGGATTCACATCTGGGATTCCAAACTTGAATCCTCCGGGAGGTAACACTTTGAATAATTCTTATAACACTAACCATGGCTTTGTACAGGATGCAGGTATCAATCAAGCTATGGCTAGAGAATTACAGAAACTAAAGGATATGATATCCAACGTTCCAGGAGTGGTTAAGCCCATTCTTGAAATTGCAGATGGAAGCCACAGGATATCTCGCTTTGCACCACCCATTTGTGATGCAGAAATTCCAAAGAGGTTCCAAATACCAACCATGAAGTTGTATGATGGTTCAACGGACCCAGAGGAGCATGTAGCTCAGTACAGAGAAAGGATGGAGATCAATTCAATTCCTGAGAGGTTAAAAGAAGCATGTCTGTGCAAGGGTTTTGGATCCACACTCACAGGATCAGCTCTTAAATGGCTGCTAAGTCTTCCCCCTTACTCTATTACTTCATTTGCTAATCTAGTTAATATGTTTAATAGCCAATTCTCATGTAGTAGAAAATTTGAACGTTTAACTAGTGATCTATATAGGGTAACACAAGGCCAAAATGAATCACTTAGAGATTATATCACTAAGTTTAGTAAAGAATCCTTAGATATTCCTAATCTGGATATAGCTACGGTTGTGGAAGCCTTTAAAATGGGTTTAGTTAGGTGTTAGGGGTGGATTTCTAAATGACCAGTGATCCTTATTCGCTGTTGGATTTAGTGATCCTCAATTCTGTCTGAAGTAGTGATCCTCAGAAGTGTTGCAGGATCAGGATCAGGATCATGGATAACTATAAGGATCCCAGTACTAACGATTGTCTACTTTGAATTCGTAAATGTTTTGCAGGAATATCAACTTGGACTTAGTCTTGGCGACATTCCTGGAGAATATTCTTAGTCTATTCCGCACGTGCTTGGCCAGAAATGGACGTTGTGGAGTCGTGGAAGACTTGCACCTTTTGCGGAATGTTAGTTAGGCTAGATATTTTCTATTTGTAAAGGGGTAGCGAGCTATTTTAGAGACACTTAGCTATTTTTGGCTACACACACACTAATACAACCGCTCTCACTGGCTCTCAACAAACACTTAGCATTTTTCATACATTTCTACACATTACACTATAGTGATCCTTGTACTTAGCTCACTATCATCCGAAGTTGTAACAGATTGTTTGTTTAATTTGAGTTGGTGATCGGTAGTTTCCATCACCCGGGGTTTTTTGTGCCGGAGATCAACTCTTGATCAAGGGCTTTTTCCCCGTATAAATCTTCGTGTCATTTGTTCATTACACTTCATAGTGATCCTTATTATTGTTCATCAATTCAAGCATCATACCTCACAACAGAAAGTTTGGTTACATTGTCATTGCTTGATTTTTGACCAAAACAGTTTGGCGCCCACCGTGGGGCAATTGGTGCTTCATTCTTAGAAAGATTCGTATTTTCGTGGTCAATTCGGTTCGCTACAACCAAACAGATGGCTTCCTCAGTGAAGAATACTTCAAGTTTGATGCCCTCATTCAGTTCCTCACAAGGCGTTCCTCCTTTGCCTCCACCACCTTCTGGATCCCAGAAGAATGCTGAGAATGCTGTGAAGAAACCAACTCCTATTTTCCAAAAACCACCTACTTCTTCTGTTTCAACTAATCCTACTACTAATAATCTCTATACCTTGATTTTGCAGACGAGGAATCATGCACAAGAGCAGGATAAGACCAACGAAAGGATCCTCCGGGAAATCGATGAAATCAAGAAACAGAGGAAATCAGTGGAGGATCACTCCCCTCTGATGCCAAGATCGCTGAACTTCGACACTCCGGTCATAACCTCACAATACTCAGCAGTTCCGGACGTGCAATACTTGGGTGAACTACCAGGAAGGCGTTATGGGACAACAACAATAAGTCAGGCATTTGGCTCTTGCTTCCAGCCTCAGGGATCCTCTTCTCAACCATTAGGATCCTCTTCTCAGCAACAGGGATACTTCACATCAGAAGGATATGTGGGAATGCATGCAGTACAAGGATCCTCCCAGGTCCGAGGATCCTCCCAGGTCCAAGGATCCTCCCAGGTCCAAGGATCCTCCCAGGTCCAAGGATCCTCCCAGATCCAAGGATCCTCTCTGGCCCCAGGATCCTCCATTATTCAAGGATCCTCCCTGGTTCCAGGATCCTTTAAGATTCAATGATCATCGCAATTCCAAGGATCCAACCCCCTTCAAAATCAAGGATCCTTGAGAAATATGCAACCTCAGAACTCAGACGTCCATCAAGGAGACTTCATACCAATGCAGACCATTGCCTCATCTGGTCTTTCAATTATGCCAGAGTCTCGACAAGATGGATTCACATCCGCAATTCCAAACTCGAATCCTGTGGGAGGTAACACTTTTAATAATTTATATAACACTAACCATGGCTTTATGCAGGATACAGGTATCAATCAGGCCATGGCTAGGGAACTGCAAAAGCTTAAGGATATGATATCCAGTGTACCAGGAGTGGTTAAACCCATTCCTGAGATTGCGGATGGTAGCCATAGGATATCTCGTTTTGCACCACCTTTGTGTGATGCTGAGATACCTAAAAGATTCCAGATACCATCAATGAAGCTATATGATGGTTCAACGGATCCAGAAGAGCATGTAGCTCAATACAGGGAGAGGATGGAGATCAATCCAATTCCGGAAAGATTGAAAGAAGCATGCCTATGCAAGGGATTTGGGTCCACACTTACAGGATCTGCTCTTAAATGGCTGCTAAGTCTTCCCCCCTTACTCTATTACTTCATTTGCTAATTTAGTTAACTTGTTCAATAGTCAATTCTCTTGTAGCAGAAAGTTTGAACGATTAACTAGTGATCTATATAGGGTAACACAAGGTCAAAATGAATCACTTAGAGATTATATCACTAAGTTTAGTAAAGAATCCTTAGACATTCCTAATTTGGATATAGCTACGGCTGTTGAAGCCTTTAAAATGGGATTGCTTAGGGATTCATTGTTCTATGATGATCTTGTTATGACACCTTGCAGGAATCTTGATGAAGTAAGGACTAGGGCCCTTAGGTTCATCCGCCTAGAGGATGACAAAAGGATCCAGGATAGATTGACAGGATCCTCCAAACAGGATAAGCAAGGATCCTACTTCAGGAACAACAAATCCAAGTCCTATAACAGATCAGATAATCAGAATGTGCACGCAGTGGAACAAGAAGAGGATGATGAGAATTATCCTCCTATTTCTGAATATTGTTTCTCTGTTGATAACAATGAACTAATCCTTGCAATGCAGAATCTAGGTGAGAAAGCTAGGTGGCCAAGGAAAAGTGATAAACCAGCTGCTACAAAGGATAAATCCAAGTGGTGTGCGTATCATGAGGATTTTGGGCATCTCACTGAAGAGTGTATTGCACTTAGAAAGGAGATTGGTTATTTATTGAGCAAGGGGCATTTAAAGGAACTCTTGGGACGAAAGAAGTCAAGAACCCAGGATCCTGAAAGGATCCCGGAAAGGGCTCCTGCTCCTCCGGCAGATGCTCAAGTCATAAATTTCATATCCGGTGGATCAGACATCTGTGGTACATCCTTCTCAGCAGCAAAAAGACACGCTAAGGAAACCAAGATGGATAATGGAGACAGACCCGTCAGGACCTCCGTTGTCACCCAGGATAAAGTTATTACTTTTGATGAGGATGATCGTGTTGACATCCAGGATCCTCACCATGACGGTCTCGTAATTACATTGTTTATTTCTAACCACTTTGTTCGCAGGATCCTTATAGATGGAGGAAGCTCTGTGAACATCATTCAGCTGGATATTCTCAAGAAAATGAATATCCCAGAGTCTGGTATTATCCCGAGATCCTCAGTACTTGTGGGATTTAGTGGAGAAACAAAGAATACATTAGGGGACATCAAACTCCCAATCTATATTGAAGGATTGCATTCTTATCAAAAGTTTTGTGTTATTGATTGCTTATCGTGTTGTAACGTTATCCTTGGCAGGCCATGGATACATGATATGAAGGCAGTTCCATCCACCTATCATCAGTGTGTAAAACTTCCAAGTCCATGGGGAGTGGTGAAAATTGAGAGTGATCAACAGGAGGCTAAGAATTGCTATACCTCATCAATGAAACCAACCTCAAGACCAAGGGAGCAATAGCAATTAAAGTATCCTTCAAGAGACGTCTTGGAGGCAAGAGAACAGGATTTGAAAGAAATCCTCATGGATCCTGATGATCCTGAATCAAAGATCTTCATAGGGCCAGGGATCCTTAGCGATATTGAACAAGAGCTAGTATCCTTTCTCAAAAGAAGGAAGACCACCTTTGCCTGGAAACATGAAGACATGACAGGTATATCTAAGGATATAATTACTCACAAACTTGGCATTGACAGGTCATTCAAGCCAATTCATCAAAAGAGAAGGAAGTTTGCACCTGAAAGAAATGCTATTATCCAGGAAGAGGTAGATAAGCTACTTCGAGCAGGTATGATTAGAGAGGTTAAGTATCCAAGATGGTTAGCCAATGTGGTTGTTGTTCAAAAGAAAAATGGAAAGTGGAGGGTATGTGTCGATTTTACAGATTTAAACAAAGCATGTCCCAAGGATCCTTTCCCATTACCCCACATTGACTCCATGGTGGATGCTACCGCGGGCCATGAGTTGTTAACTTTTATGGATGCTTCATCTGGATTTCAACAAATTCAGATGGAACCATCCGATCAAGAGGATACAACCTTTATGACCCCAACTGGTATATACTGTTATATTGCTATGCCATTTGGATTAAGGAATGCTGGTGCTACTTACCAAAGGCTTGTCAATATGATGTTCAAAGAACAAATTGGATACACTATGGAAGTCTATATTGATGACATGGTGGTTAAGTCCAAAAGAGCTGAGGATCACCTTAAAGACTTGGAGGAAGCATTCAATATCCTTGATAAATTTAATATGAAACTAAATCCTTCTAAGTGTCATTTTGGTGTAAAGGCAGGTAAATTCTTAGGATATATGGTAACAAAGAGGGGCATTGAAGCAAGTCCAGAGCAAATTAAGGCTATCGTGAATATCAAATCTCCTGCAAATGCTAAGGATGTGCAAAGGTTGACTGGTAGGATCGCAGCCTTGAACAGATTCATATCCAAATCCTCAGAAAAGTGTAAGGAGTTCTATGACATCCTGAGGAAAAACAAGAAATTTGAATGGACTGAGAAGCATGAAAGTGCCCTTAAAGCTCTTAAAGATTACCTATCCTCTGCCCCAGCTTTAATGAAACCAGAAAAGGGAGATGTGTTATCCTTATATTTGGCGGTATCCTCAAAAGCAGTAAGTGCGGTCCTTGTTAAGGATCACCAAGGTACACAACATCCTGTTTATTATGTAAGTAAGAGCTTACTTGATGCTTGTTTTGGTCAAAAATTACCGGAGCAATTAAGTGATCAAATTAGTAAAGTGAGGTAGTGTGCTAGAAAGTGTATTTGAAAATATGCTTGTTGAGTTATTTAGAAATTCAGTATTCAGGATACGGCTCAGGATATTGAGTTGTATCTATGATCAAACAATGAGCAAAAGTAAAGTAAACGACACGAGATGTACGAGGAAAGCCCTTGATCAATCTAGATCGCCGGCATAAAACCTCGGGAGCTGACAATCGCAGCTGCCTTGTTCTTCTATTGCTTCAAAAATCAGGATACAGTGCAGGATGTGGTACGGATCGACTAAGTGTTACAACGAAATTCGAATACAAGTGTGGTGTTTGCAATGAGCTAGAAAGTGAAAGTGTACGAGAGTGTTAGTGAAAATTGTGTGTCTTAAACTGATCCGCCCCCATCTATTTATAGTAAAGATAAAATAACAAACTATCCTAAACTTGCGGGATCCACCGAATATTCCTTCTTCGAACGTTGTAGACCTGGTCTTTCGGGCTCAACGTCTCTCCTTCAACAAATTCGTCCGAGTCTTGAGGAGAAGAAGTCCTCTTGACCGTTAGCAAGTCTCAGCCTTTAACCTGCACGTGGTTAATTCAATAAGCCTCAGGATATCGCCCAAGATGTTAGCAATATCCTCTTCCAGCATCCTGGTCACAAATAAACAAACAAAGGCAGGATACTGGTCAGGATACGTATGTTAAGAAAATGAGCCCTAACAATTGTCCCCAAATATATCAGATGGGATACCAATCCAACGGATATATTTCAAAAGTTTCACCTCATAACTTAAGGTAATTAATACGACCAGACCCTTGAAATGACAGTGGTGCAACTTCCAAAGCATTATTTACTCTTTACCCCCCTATATTCATCCTATATTAACCGAGGGACTCCTTATCAAGATTATCCTTATCTTCAAGCGGACATCAGGTATTTCCCTTTCTATCCTTCTTTCTTGAATCGCTTTTAGTTTGCTCAATACTTTTTATGGCACCACGAACGAAATCCCGATCAGACCGACCAGCCTCAAGCCTCGTAAGCCAGAACTTCATTGTTGATCCAGCAAAGGAGATCTGCTGCTTTAACAATGCCGACATCGCTGCTCTTAAAGATTCCGGCGCCTTCCCCACCGGAACAGTCTTTCGCCCTTTTGATCGGGAAGCCCGATCAGATGCGATATCTGATGAGTGGGTTTGTTTCTTTGCTTACCCCTTCTCTCTTGGACTCCGGTACCCGTTTCCACCTTTTATTTCTAGCTTTTTCGACCTTACCGGCCTTAGTTACGCCCAGGTTATGCCAATGGTTTGGCGAGTTTTAATAGTGCTAGATCAAATCAAATCTCGTCATTTTCCTAACCTACTTGTTGAGGACCTTCCTATAGCATACCGGTTGAGATCCCACGGCAATCATCGATTTCTTCTGTTTTCTACCTCCAAGAACCCTCTGGTTCTTAAAGCCACCAAGAACGAGGATCGATGGCGACGAAAATTCTTTTTCGTAAAAAGAGACTCTATCGATAAGGGTTTCGATCTACCGGTTAAATGGTTAACCAAGGGTAGGATTTAGGGTTTTAGGAATATCCCCAATTATATCTTCAAACTGTATCCCAGACTTATATCCTGATGTTTTTATGCAGCAAATTTCAGAGATTTAGTGCCTCCCAGTGCAGAATCCGAATCCAAGATCGAGGAAATCTACCGTCTTCCTGCCAGTGAAAGAACTTTCTCCCTGTTTCTTACAGATTCAAGCCAGAAATCAAGCTCAGCAATGTCTGGTAAGCATATTCTCAATATATATAAATTACTTCTCAAAAGTATGATGAGTTTAAGAACATCTTCCCTTGTGTAGTACCAGTCGTCAACCTTGAAGGTTTTGAACTTGACGAGTTGGATTGCTACTCCAGCCTTGAACCCATCAAACAAGAATCCAAGCCAAAGCCGTCTGCTACACCAAAGCCTTCCTCCTCAAAGACTGTTTCTGCTCCCAAAGGCCCTCCGGCATCCAGGACCCGGGCATCCAGCTCTCGGAAGAGAAAGGAGATGGACTCCCCAGCTGTTTCTGAAACATTCTCTCTCGAGAATCATGGGTTCAACGAAGCCACCTCATTCCTCAAACAGGTAGAATTTTCTTTTCGATATCCTGCACAAGTATGTCAGCCCTTATCCTGCTTATTTTTTACATCAATACCTGTGTCTTTATTGATAGGGTTTGGATCGTCTTATGCATTTGTATGAAGACGCTTGCGGGCTTAACAAGATGTTGGAGATCAAGCTGGAGAAAGCTGAAGCCACCATAGCCGACCAAGGAACCATTGCAGCTGCTAAATCCCAGCATTATGAAGACAAATACAAGGCAATGATCCGGGATCACCAGGCTACTCTCCACAAAGCCAACGAGGATGCTCAAGCCAAACTAGATGCCGCTCTTCTCCAATATCAGCAGAATATGAGCTCATATCGGGATAGCCTCAAAGCGTCCGTGGTCGTCTCTCTTCTCCAAGCCAGGATAAGGATGGCTTATGAGGCCATGGATTTGGGTTTTGAGTGCCCCTCCTGGAATGTAAAGGCTTGGGAGGAGAAACTACAGGGCCTCGGAGGTCATCCCGTTGCTCATCCTGCAAAGCATACTGGTGAAGAGCCTTCCAAGATGGCAGAGGAAGCGGCCAATGCTGGTGATGATGCTGAGAAGAATCCTGAAGCTGATGCTAGTGTGAACGCTGGGAAGGAGGTTGCTGTTCAAGAGGGTGCTGCCCCTTAGGCAGCGGAGTGGGCGATGATGGATATTCGTGCCAAGGCCGGAGCCCACTTTTTAATTTCATGGTTGTGGTTGCATAAACAATTTACTTTTTCTGTCTTTGAACAATTTACATTTCCTGCACTAGAACAATGTGATGACCAAAGGTGGATGGGTCCTAGGTTTTAGGACGAAGCCCTTGGTCATCAATTAGTATAACTTGTTTTGAATGTGATAACGGTTGTAGGTGGACAGGTCCTATTTTTAGATATATCCTGCAACCGTTACACAAGTATGGTAAAAACTAATTGTGCTTTTGGCGGATGGGCCTCGGTTTGGGGTGAAACCAAAAGCACAACTTTTGACTTGTTAATAATATAACTATCTTTTGACCTATTCACTGTTGTCTTGCATTACTTAGTGTAACTCTTAGCTTTGTAAAATTTTCATACTGTTATCTTATAAAATATCCTGATCAGTATGCTCAGCGATATACTGTAAAAACCTTTTATTAGATAGAATTTCCAAACGTTCCTTCAACTTTGTAGAAATTTCTTTAGAAAGTGAAAAACAGTCTATCTTTTCAAAACCAAGTTTTGATAATATTTAAATGATCAAAGTTCCAAACTAATACTAGTTTCAAACACCCTAATCAAATATCCTTAAAAGGACTTTGAGGATATATATCAGGATACTTAACATAATGTCACTAAAAACTTAAACGAGGCTTACAAAGGAAAGATCATACCCGGAGTAGCATATAACCCTTTTATCAAACCTCAATCTTCTTGCAACTCTTCCAATGAAGATGTCCCCTGTGTGAGATATTTAGCATACTAGTTCCGAATTTTAGCCTTTGAGCTTTTCATCACTGCCCTGGTAGGAATGTCCCCTGTGTACAATGTCTTCAAACACTTAGAAATCTTCTGAATGTCAGGTTCCATTGTATAGGCAATTTTTTAGGTCCCAAGGGTAAAACCCAAGGATGTACTGGAGATAAATCCCTTGTATCCTGGGGAAAATCCCAAATTTTCATGCGCTACAGGCGGGAGTGTATAAACTCCAAGACTTAGAAAGGTGAAAACCTTTAAACCTTAGAGAGTATGAAAATACCCTTTCGTGAGAGAGGGTGATCAATCCTCATATACCTTTAGGATTCAGGATATAGCCAACAGTAACGAAATTGTCAGCCACTTTTACATGGACTGGTCCCGCCACCTTGAACTATCCCCGAATAACTTGCGCTCCAGGCGGGGTGTTTAAACCCAATTCGGAAGAAAGGTGAATACCTTTAAACCTGTGAAGGGATCAGTATCCCTTAAACGTGAGAGAGGGGGCCAATCCTCTAATCTTTCGAGTTATCCTGAGTACATATCCTGGAGCTATATCCTGAAACATATCTTGCAAAACAATTGTAAACTAAGGTGGGTGTTAGCTTGGCTAACACCCCTCCGATGCTTAATTTAGTATTGAGTTTCAAAGAATAAATTAAACCAAAACATATTTAAAAAAGATAGAATTCATACCATTCTGAGTTAGAAATTGAATTCTAAACTCACTTGAAATAGAGCTTAAGGTGTATAGCATTCCAAGACCTCAGTAGCATATCTCCCTCCATATTCTTGAGTCTGTATGCTCCCTTTCCTGCTTCTGATTCAACTTCATATGGTCCTTCCCATTTTGGAGCTAACTTGCCCTCGGCAGGATTAGTAGTATTCTGAAAAGCCTTTCTTAACACCCAATCTCCAATCTTAAATCTTCTGGTCCTAATATTCTTGTTATATGCCCTGGATATTCTCTGTTGATATGCTGCCATCCTTAGCCTTGCCGCATCTCTCTTCTCATCTATAGTGTCTAAATCCTGACTCAAGGCTTCAGGATTCTGCTCAGGATCACCCAAGGTAGATCTTGCAGTAGGTATTGTCATTTCCGTTGGAATCATTGCTTCTGCTCCAAACACCAAGGAAAATGGGGTTTGGCCTGTTGCATTCTTTACCGTTGTCCTATCAGCCCATAAAACAAAAGGTAATTCTTCTGCCCATCTTCCTTTTTTTGGCTCCAAGTCTCTTCTTTAAGTTATTGACAATTATCTTGTTTGAGGATTCTGCTTGTCCATTTGCTTGAGGATGTACCGGAGTAGATGTAATCATTTTGATTCCCCAACTTTTGCAAAAGTCAGTAGTTCTCTTGCTTATAAATTGAGAACCATTGTCACAGATTATCTCGGCTGGTACTCCGAATCTGGTTAAGATATTCCTCTTTATGAAGGATACTACTTCTTGATCTCTTGCTTGAACAAATGCTTCTGCTTCAACCCACTTAGAGAAATAATCCGTCATTGCTAGCATAAAGACTTTTCCTCCCGGAGCTTTTGGTAGCTTTCCCACTATATCCATACCCCACTTCATAAACGGCCAAGGGGAAACAATAGGATATAATGGTTCAGCAGGTTGATGCAGTATGTTACTATGTCTTTGACATGCGTCACATCTTTGAGCATATTCTGCTGCATCCTTTCTCATTGTTGGCCAATAATATCCTGTCCTTAACACTTTTGAGAATAACGATCTGCCCCTAGCATGATTACCACAATCCCCTTCATGTATATCCTGAAGTACTTCTTTGGCTTCAGGATCCTACAAGCATCTCAAATACGGTCCTGCAAGAGATTTCTTGTATAAAATATTATTTATAATAGTGAATCGTGATACCTTCATCCTAAATGCCTTAGGATTCTCGTTTCCAGGGATGTGTCCTTCTTTGAGATATCTCATGATTGGAGCCGTCCAGGATTTAGGATCCTCTTCAGGATGTTCTGCTCCAGGATCCTGAATACCAGCTACTTCTTTATCCTGAGGATTCGTTGCAGGATATAAGACATGTAATATTGGTATTTGGGTCCCTTCAGGTATCCTGATCGATGATCCCAAATTTGCTAAGGCATCCGCTTCAGCATTATCCTCCCTCGGTACCTGTTCAAGTATAAAAACATCGAAATATCCTGCTAATTTTTTGAGAATATCGAGATATTCGATTAATTTCTCACCTTAACTGCATAGGATCCATTAAAATGGTTAGTAATTAACAAAGAGTCAACATATACTTGCAAATTTTTGACACTCATGCTCTTAGCCAACTCTAATCCTGCAATTAAAGCCTCATACTCTGCTTCATTATTAGTAGCAGGAAATTCACACCTAATAGCCTGGGGTAATATGTCCCCCTGTGGCGATTTTAGTAGTATTCCTAATCCTACTCCTCTTACATTAGATGCACCGTCAGTATATAATGTCCAGGATCCTGAGGATTCTCCTAACTGTTGAACTTCTAGGTCTACCTCGTCCTGAATGTCACTACTAAAGTCAGCCACAAAGTCAGCTAAAGCCTGAGATTTTATGGCATTTCTAGGTTCATATACTAAATCATAAGCACTTAACTTTACTGACCACTTGGCCATCCTGCCTGACATCTCTGGTTTCCTAAGCACATTTTTGACAGGATAATTTGTTTTAACATGTATCCTATGTGTCTCGAAATAATGCCTAAGTTTCGTTGATGCCATGACTAATGCTAGTATCAATTTTTCTAAATGAGAATACCTAGTTTCAGCATCTAGCAAACTTTTACTAACATAATAAACAGGATATTGCTGTCCTACATGATCCTTTACGAGAACGGCACTTACAGCATTCCCTGATACAGCGAGGTATAGGGATAGTGGTTCACCATTTTCAGGCTTCATTAATAGAGGTGCGGTTGAGAGATATCGTTTCAAATCCTGCAAGGCTGCTTCATGCTTCTCCCCCCATTCGAATCTTTTATTCTTCTTTAGGATATCATAAAAATCTTTGCACTTCTCTGAGGATCTCGAGATAAACCTGTTTAAAGCTGCTACTCGCCCTGTCAATCTTTGTACGTCCTTCATATTTGAGGGTGATTTTATATCTAGGATAGCTTTGATCTGCTCTGGGCTTGCTTCTATCCCCCTTTTTGTCACCATATATCCAAGAAACTTTCCTGCCCCCACTCCGAAATGGCATTTAGCAGGATTCAGCTTCATGTTGTACTGATCCAGGATATCAAATGCTCCCTTGATATCCTGAAGGTGATCCTCAGCCTTTTTAGATTTCACCACCATATCATCGATATATACTTCCATGGTGTCCCCTAGTTTGTCTTTGAACATCATGTTTACCAATCTTTGGTATGTTGCACCTGCATTTTTCAAACCAAAAGGCATAGCTGTATAACAATAAATACCTATTGGTGTCATGAAGGCAGTATCCTCCTGGTCAGAAGGCTCCATTTGGATCTGTTGAAATCTTGAGGATGCGTCCATGAAGGTCAGCATTTCATGCCCGGCAGTGGCATCTACCATTGCATCAATGTGGGGAAGAGGAAATGGGTCTTTAGGACAGGCTTTGTTCAAGTCTGTGTAGTCTACACAAACTCTCCATTTCCCATTTTTCTTTTGTACTACAACCACGTTTGCTAGCCATCATGGGAACTTAACCTCTCTGATCATTCTGGACTTTAATAGTCTTTCAACTTCCTCCTGGATAATAGTGTTCCGCTCAGGAGCAAACTTCCTTCTTTTTTGTTGCACAGGTTTGAATGATTCATCAATTCCAAGCTTGTGAGTGATGATATCTTTGGATATGCCTGTCATATCCTCATGCTTCCATGCAAACGTTGACATCCTGCATTTCAAAAAGTTAATTAATTGTTCTTCAATATCCTGAGGGATATTGGTTCCTACGAGCACCGAAATATCGGGATTATCCTGGTCCAGGATAATTTTCTTCACATCCTGCTCCGGATCCTCCACGATATCCTGGGCCCGCATCTTTAATTGCTATGCTGCACTAGGTTTGGTTGAGGATTTCATCGAGGATGAGTAGCATTCTTTCGCCTCCTGCTGATCACTATCAACTTTGACAACTCCCCAGGGGGTAGGAATTTTGATGCATTGGTGATATGCTGATGGCACAGCCTTCATATCGTGAATCCATGGTCTTCCCAGTATGATGTTATAGCAGGATAGAGAATCCATCACACAGAAACGTTGTATCGAATTGACTCCTTCAACGTATACTGGCAACTTTATCTCTCCCACTGTGTTTCTAGCCTCTCTACTGAACCCAACAAGCACGGTAGACTTTAAAGTGATATCCATTGGAGATACATTCATTCTCTTCAGAGTTTCTAGTTGGATTATGTTGACGAAGCTGCCATTATCAACCAGTATCTGGCGTACAAAATGGTTAGCCACATATAACGTTATTACCAGAGCATCATGGTGAGGATCCTGGACAGTATCCCTGTCATCAGCATCAAAAGTGATCACTTTGTCAGTTGTGAGGGTAGTCATCCTGACAGGTTTGTCTCCCCTTTCGGCCTTGGCTTCCTTTGCATGTCTCTTTGTTGCCGAATACGAAGTCCCACAAATGTCGGATCCTCCTGAAATGAAGTTGATTATCTTGGCATCCGCGGGAGGTGATGCTGCTCGCTCAGGGTCCTTCTCAGTATCCTGACCCTTATTCTTCTTTCTTCCTAAGAGATCTTTCAGATATCCCTTGCTTAGAAGATAGCTTATTTCTTTCCTTAGAGCAATGCAATCCTCAGTCACATGTCCGAAATCTTCGTGGAAAGCACACCATTTTGACTTATCTTTCCAGTCAGCCTTTTGTTGATTCTTTCGAGGCCACCTAGCCTTGTCTCCTAGACCCTGCATAGCATACATCAATTCAAGAATATTAACAGAAAAACAATATTCGGACAACTCAGGATACTCTTCAGGATCCTCATCTTCGACAGCATTCACTCTTTTGTTTTCATTTCTACTATACGGCTTAGGCCGATATGACTTGAACGAGGATTCTGACTTCCTATTAGTTGACTCATAAGTGTTGGATGAGTTCATCCTTTCTTGCATCTTCCTGTCATCTTCCAGACGGATATATCTCAAAGCCCTGTTACGAGCTTCGTCGAGATTCCTGCAGGGATTCATTACAAGATCCTGATAAAACTGAGAATCCTTTTGTAATCCCATCTTAAAAGCTTGCACAGCTGTTGCAACATCAAGATGTGGGATATCCAAGGATTCTCGACTGAATTTGTTCACATAATCCCTCAAGGATTCCTGAGGCCCTTGAGTTATCCTGTAAAGATCACTGGTTAGTTTCTCAAAACTCCGACTACAAGAAAATTGACTGTTAAATAAATTAACCAAATGAGCAAATGAAGTAATTGAGTGAGGAGGAACGTTTAACAGCCATTTTAAGGCTGATCCTGTTAGAGTAGAACCAAATCCCTTGCACAAGCACGCTTCCTTGAGCTCCGGAGGGATAGGGTTAATCTCCATTCTTTCCCTATACTGAGCAATATGCTCCTCAGGATCCGTAGTCCCATCATAAAGCTTCATGTTGGGGGTTTGGAATCTCTTTGGGATCTCAGCATCACAGATAGGATATGCAAAACGAGATATCTTGTGGCTGTCTTGGGACACTTCCGGGATCGGCTGGACCACCCCAGGTACACTAGATATCATGTCCTTCAACTTCTGAAGTTCCCTGGTAAGTGCTGATGTTACACCTGTATCCTGCAAAGATCCACCATTGTTAGTAGCATGAGTATTATTATTATTCAACACGTTACCCGTTGGAGGATTTTGCCCATATCCTGAAGCATATCCTGAGCTCCTCATGGTTGACATCCTGACCGAGGAGGGTATTTCAGGAGTATGATTCTGAGGAAGACTGGGCACAATATTCCCCCTGTTATCCTCAGTATACACAGCTGAACTGAAGTTCAACGTTCTGGGATGTAATGGAGTGACAATATCCTCAGCAGATCTACTCGAGCCAGACTTCAGGAGTTGTATTTCCCTTAAAAGCATTTGGTTTGTTTCCTGTTGCTGCCTCATTTGTTCCTGCACACTTCCAAATAAGGTTAAAATCTCATCATTAGAAGCTAAAACGGGAGCAGATCCCTGGACACTCTGAGTAGGGATAACATCTTGAGATTGTGTAGAGGCTGGCATCCTTGGAGGAGGTGGTGGAAGCACCGAACCGGTAGTAGCAGAAGTCATAGCAGACACAGTAGAGGAACTCATGTTTGATCTTGAGGCCATTATGGACAATGTGGCAAAAAGTTTTGAAAATAGAAAACCGATTAGCGATTTGACAAAAAAATTTAGTAAAGAGAGCACCACTTGCCCCACGGTGGGCGCCAAATTGTTTTGGTCAAAAATTACCGGAGCAATTAAGTGATCAAATTAGTAAAGTGAGGTAGTGTGCTAGAAAGTGTATTTGAAAATATGCTTGTTGAGTTATTTAGAAATTCAGTATTCAGGATACGGCTCAGGATATTGAGCTGTATCTATGATCAAACAATGAGCAAAAGTAAAGTAAACGACACGAGATGTACGAGGAAAGCCCTTGATCAATCTAGATCGCCGACATAAAACCTCGGGAGCTGACAATCGCAGCTGCCTTGTTCTTCTATTGCTTCAAAAATCAGGATACAGTGCAGGATGTGGTACGGATCGACTAAGTGTTACAACGAAATTCGAATACAAGTGTGGTGTTTGCAATGAGCTAGAAAGTGAAAGTGTACGAGAGTGTTAGTGAAAATTGTGTGTCTTAAACTGATCCGCCCCCATCTATTTATAGTAAAGATAAAATAACAAACTATCCTAAACTTGCGGGATCCACCGAATATTCCTTCTTCGAACGTTGTAGACCTGGTCTTTCGGGCTCAACGTCTCTCCTTCAACAAATTCGTCCGAGTCTTGAGGAGAAGAAGTCCTCTTGACCGTTAGCAAGTCTCAGCCTTTAACCTGCACGTGGTTAATTCAATAAGCCTCAGGATATCGCCCAAGATGCTAGCAATATCCTCTTCCAGCATCCTGGTCACAAATAAACAAACAAAGGCAGGATACTGGTCAGGATACGTATGTTAAGAAAATGAGCCCTAACAATGCTGAATCCAGGTATTCACATTTAGAAAAACTTATCCTTGCATTAATTATGGCATCTACTAAATTAAGACATTATTTTGAGACCCATGCCATTATTGTTAAAACTAATTTCCCAATTAAGAATGTTCTCAGGAAACCTGAAATGTCAGGAAGGATGGCTAAGTGGGCAGTGAAGTTGAGTGCATATGATATAAGATATGAGCCTAGGACAGCCATTAAATCCCAAGCATTAGCTGACTTTGTGGCAGATTTCAGTAGTGATTTGCAAAAGGAAGCTGAACTAGAAGTCCAACAGCTTGAAGAAACCAAGGATCCATGGATACTGTTTACTGATGGATCCTCCAATGTGAATGGAACAGGGCTTGGGATACTACTAAAATCGCCACAGGGGGACATAATACCCCACTCCATAGCTTGTGAATTTCAAACTACCAACAATGAGGCTGAATATGAAGCCTTGAAAGCTGGTTTGCAAATTGCAAAGCATATGAGTATCAGGTATCTTGAGGTACATGTAGATTCTTTATTGATCACTAATCACTTTAATGGATCCTATGCTGTTAAAGGTGAAAAGCTAATCAAATATTTGGAGATAGTCAAAGAATTGGCACTCTCTTTTGTATCCTTTAGTTTGACACAGGTACCAAGGGAAGAGAATGCAGAAGCTGATGCATTAGCCAATCTAGGATCATCTTTGAAGATTCCTGAGGATATTAAGATCCCTATTATCCATATCCTGACCCCTGCTATCAAGGATCATGTAGCTATGGAGATAGGAGAAGATTCTGTAATCATCCCCAGTGATGATACCCAATCTCATTCAGGATCATGGATACTCCCAATCATGAGATACATACAACATGGAGAAATCCCTACAGGAGAAAACCCAAGGGCTTTTAAAATTAAGGTATCTCAATTTACAATATTAAATAATATGTTGTATAAACGATCTCTTGCAGGACCATACTTGAGATGCATTGAGGATCCTGAAATTCAAGAAGTCCTAAAGGATTTCCATGAAGGAGATTGTGGAAACCACACTGGGGGCAGGGCATTATTCTCAAGGATCCTGAGAACAGGATACTATTGGCCCACTATGAAGAAGGACGCTGTGGAATACGCCAAGAAGTGTGATCCTTGTCAGAGGCATAGTAATATCCTTCACCAACCAGCAGAGCTCTTGCATCCTATATCTTCTTCTTGGCCATTCATGAGATGGGGAATGGATATAGTTGGAAAGCTTCCTAAGGCACCAGGTGGAAAAGTATTCATGCTTGCTATGACTGATTACTTCTCTAAGTGGATAGAGGCTGAAGCCTTTGCTCAAGTCAGAGAAAAGGAAGTTATATCTTTTATTAAAAGGAATATTATTACTAGATTTGGCATCCCTTCTGAAATTATTTGTGATAATGGATCCCAATTTATTGGGAATAGAACCACTAACTTTTGTGACAGTTGGGGGATTAAGATGATAACATCAACACCAGTCCATCCACAAGCTAATGGTCAGGCAGAATCATCCAACAAGATCATCATTAACAATTTGAAGAAGAAGTTTGGATCCAAGAAAGGAAAATGGGCAGAAGAACTACCTTATGTGCTGTGGGCTGATAGAACAACTCCCAAGAATGCTACAGGCCAAACTCCATTTTCTTTGGTATTTGGGGCAGAGTCAGTGATCCCTACAGAGATGGTGGTTCCAACTGCAAGAACAAGCGTTCGTGATCCTGAAGAAAATGCTGAAAACTTGATTCAAGACTTGGATACTATAGAAGAAATCAGGGATTTAGCAAGGATAAGGATGGCCAGTTATCAACAAAAGATGGCTGGAGCCTACAACAAAAATGTCAGGCTCAGGAAATTCCAAGTTGGGGATATGGTATTAAGGAAAGCATTTCAAAACACCACCAATCCTGCTGATGGAAAGCTAGCACCAAAGTGGGAAGGACCCTATTTGATTGAAGCTGAAGCAGGAAAGGGGGCATATCGATTGCTAACAATGGAGGGTGATTTGCTACCTAGAGCTTGGAATGCTGTCCATTTGAAGAAATATTTCATGTGATCATGATCCATGATCCTTACCAGACAAGTATCCTTGAAGGATCCCCGCTGATAGATGATCCTCGTTCTGGTAACATTCCAATCTTAAACTATTTCATTCTTTTTATTCTTACAAGGGTAAGGATCCTCCATCCTTTATCCTCCTTTTACTTGAATTCTGAGTTTTGAAGGTTCAGGTATCTTTAACTAAGCATTGTGTATCCACAGAAGTATCCAGTTGTGTGGGCTAGTCCCCAGTCTGGGCCTGTCCCCAGTTTCGCCAGTAGCGCACGATGATCCTGGTATAGTTCATGGCAATGGGACCAGTACCCGCTTTAGGGGCTGACAATTTCGTTGTACTGGCTATATTCAGGATCCTACGTATAATGGTAGACGTACCATACATCCGTTCCTAAGGTTTCTAACGTTGTCACGTTAGCTAAGGTTTTGGCATTTTCATGTCACTAAGTTTGGATAGTCGCCAGTAAGGGCCATACTCCAGTTTACATACGATCCTTTGGGCTTGTCCCCAGTTATCCTTTGGGCTTGTCCCCAGTTCCAAGCAATATCCTATTTCAGGTTTGTGAAGATAAATGGCCAAAGATTCTCGACCTTTACTTTCAACTAAGGTTTGTATCTTGGGTTATTCTAATTTTAAGTGTTGAAGGATAGGATCCTAACTTGGGTTCTCAGGTATGATCCTAAACTGTTTTGATTTTATTCATTATAAGTGACACTTATCCTTTGACAACTGGAATTATGATCCTTAAATTATTTTTATGTGATCCAGCGGGTGCCTAAAGCTTTGGAGGCTTTT